>LBFL01086825.1:1798-13424 GCA_000988845.1 Hypochthonius rufulus
AAGTGTTTTACAGTATGATAGGCTTTGAAACATTCAGGTACGCAAAGACTTACTTCACACTCAGTACATTGGAATTGTGTCTTTTTCGCTCTTTTTATCGGTTCTCACCTTTACCTGTGCATATCTCTCTCTTATTACTGTACATATATTAGTGAGTCATATATTAGTCATATATCAAAATTTTCATCTCTTCATTATCTATCATAATCCGTTTACAGATCTGAAAAATTCGAATCTGTTGAAAAGATATACCCACCCAGTCATATACCCACCCAGTCATATACCCACCCAGTCATATACTCACCCAGTCATATACCCACTCAGTCATATATGACCCAGTCGTCCTGAAAGGGTTAACCAAAACTTTTTCCC
Source organism: Hypochthonius rufulus (assembly GCA_000988845.1). Lineage (NCBI taxonomy): Eukaryota > Metazoa > Arthropoda > Arachnida > Sarcoptiformes > Hypochthoniidae > Hypochthonius > Hypochthonius rufulus. The sequence continues at coordinate 2,171 of LBFL01086825.1, forward strand.
CCATTAACAAATAAGATGCGCACGACACTGTTGTTGTTTAGTGTCGCAAATAAGTGAATCTTATTTGTTAATAGAGAAAAAAGTTTTGTTAACACAACCGGAAATAAGACGATATGGAAAAGCTTTTGTTAACAGAGAAAAGATAAATTTTAAATGTAAATGCGAAATTAATAATAAAATTATTTTAAAGTCTCAATAACATGAACATTATCCTTCTTTATGAATATTAATAAATTCTCTATTATAAATCTACAACAATAGGTATGACCATCTTTAATCTCTTATTTGAATTGACCATCGCCATTGTTGCAATAATCGGAATATTTAAGATGCATCGCTATGTCCTTCAAACCTCAATATTCCTTTTGACCATAATATGGTTCGTGTCCGAATTTCGTATCACCGATGTCTATTGGAATGGTCCGGCAGTAATGATCGCCTCTCACGTCATACTATTCTTTGTTTGGGTCATCGGGTTAATTATCGGGTTTTTCACGAACGGTGAGGATCGTGAAAAAAGTTCAAAAGTATTCGGTACAGAGAATTCGTCACCCGCATAAACATGTTTACATACATTTTTAATTAAAATATTTATTTCAAAAGATATTTTCTTTTGAAATAATTATTGATTATTTACCACACATTTAATAATATACATGTTTCTAATGTTATTATTATACGAGTTCTTTCAGTTGTCTTTAGCCACGATACTATTGATTTATTTTCTGACCCCAATAACTGTCAACATTATTATAAAATAAAATATAATAATATATGAGTATACATTTGGAATATTGTTGTATGTGTAATGAACAATACAACAATGATATCGTATACATACGAATGACAAAAATAAAATTATATAATCCTATTACAAAATCGAATATTTATTATTATATATTTATGATTTTTCTATCATTTACAATAGAATTAAGAGTAATGCATACAAATATCTACATTTATGCTATACTATTATATCATAATATACTAGTGTATTCCTTATCTTAATATATCATGTTTTTGCATGTTTTGAATATTACTTTATTAATAATAAATTATACATGAATAATATACACATATATTTTGAATTTTGACGATTTTCATTATATAATAGTGTTTTTATTGCGTGCATTTTTATAATTAACATGTGTATGTTTAGAGTAGAATTTTTTTTAGATGAGCATATTTATATATTAAATTATTAAATGCCATTTAAAGTTTAGCACAATTAAATTTGTAGATATCAACATGATTCTGTCAATATAATGTCAGGAATTTACGGTATTAAATTTTTAAAAAATGTTATAATTTTCTTTAAATTAAATTCAACAAAAGCATAAGCAATTGATTTGTAAATGTTAAAAATAATGTTTAGATTTGTTAAATTTAACGGATTTTCCTGTACTTTTTTGTTGTTGACATGAAAATTATAACAAAATAAGTAATAATATTTCCGAATAAACACTTTATTTAAATCAATAATAAAAATACACGTGTAGTAAATAGTGATGCAAATAAATGCATTAAAAATAAATTATTTATAACAAAAATGCGTTTAATAATAATTTTATTGATCTGAATGATGAAATTATTTACTGTAATAACAAAAAATATTGTCTCAAAATTATTCACTTAATGATTAATGAATATATTATAATACACATTTAATGTACACTTAAACCCCTCTAACGTGATCAACATAAATCCTCTCTATGAAAGAAAGGATTTTACGTTAGATAAATAATAATAATAAAGGTATATATGACATGTATATGATTCGGGACAAAGAATTTGTTTACGTTAAATAGGTTTATCACGTTATAGGGGTTTATCTGTATATAAAAAGAAATATTAGTAAACACTGTCTGTTTTCATATTTTATTGGGAAATATAAAACATTTCAAATGATAAACAAATGCTTATCGTAAATAAAATTTTATAATTTCTCTTATAATGAATACAAAAAATAAATTATTAATTAATATTAATTAATTAATTAATTAAATTAAAATATTCCTTAAGTCGAACAGTACATTTCGAAATAAATTATGTTCTTGGATAATATGTATTTAATTAACATTATACATATTATTGAAGAACATAATACTGTTTCGAACTGAAATCACTTCATTAATTTAATCGTTCATTAATCGTTTCGATATGATAAATGATGCGGAGAATTGTAATATGATATATCCCAATATTATTGCAATTATAGTCAATACGTGTGTTAATTGAATCATAAACGGTTAAAATGATTAATGTTAATATTGAATAATATAAACACATAATATTTACACTCATACCTCATTTATCTAAACACATCGTGTCTGTCTATAGACACGTAAAGAAAATTGAATACACTTAAAACCCTCTAACGATACAATATTGCGGTGGAAATTTTTGCTTACGATAGAGAGGCTAAAATAGCAAAGGTTTATATGACTCGTGTCTAAGCATTTGTTCACGTTAGAAAGATAATTCACGCTAGAGGGGGTTCACATTAAAGAGATTTATATGAACAATTCAGTCAGTTTACAAGAATTATTATTGTAATGTGTAAAGAAAATTAAATAGAAAAAGAAAGTGAAAGTATAAAATAATTGAGTTTTCAGTGTATTTATCTTTATTCATTAATAAATGTCATGATTTGTAATGATAAAACTAAACGGAAAAACAAACGGTACAATACACTAATATATACTCTAATGCAAAACCTTTTAGCAACTCTAGGAAAACCTTTTAACAACTCTAGGAAAACCTTTACTGAAGATCTTCTTAAGTTAGAAGTTCTATTTCCAACTTTTATTGCCATTAATCAATTAAATATACACTTAAACCTCTCTAGCGTTAGCAATTTTTGCTATTTGAATCTATGTAATAAGGTAATATAAATATTTATTATAAATAAATATTTCTGCTATAATATAGTTACGATATAGAGATTTAAGTGTATCAACTCAGATCTGTATATTGAACTTACTTTTCCATGGATTTGCATGTAATTCTAACGATTATTTTTCTTTCGTTAACAAAAGGATTTCCAATATCGTCTCATTTCTGATGGCATTAAAAGAACTCTTTCCTCTGTAATGGATTATTTATAGTTTTCATAATTAATACCGTAAATGACCTAATAAAAGACCACTGCAGTTAACTGGTTTATATTTTTAACTCTATGGGTTATATATTAAAAACCAGTTAACTGCAGTGGTCTTTTATTAGGTCATTTACGGTAAATCATTAAATAAATGACTCAATTAATTAGATATTCGTAAGTGGTGAATAGCAAATACATACTGAAAATACATTCTTAAAAAAGGGAAAAACCCAATATATTACTAAAAGTTGAAAACTCTTAAACTATGACATACATTGCATAATGTACACTAAAACCTCTTTACAATTTACGTTTTTCATGCAAATCTATTAATATTTATATGCTATAAATGTTGTACAGGTGTCTGCCGTTACCTTTTGTTATAACCATAATCAGGTATATCCCAACACATAAGCACCTCCATAACTTGAACATATAGTGCTTCATAATTTTTGTTCATGATTAAAAGGTTTTCAAGTTATTAAAATTTTATATAATGAAAATCTGTTTATATTTATATTTTATTATGAAGGGTTTCAAGTTATGGAAGGTTCAGGTTACGAGATTTTTTTAATTGTTATTTTACACACCCTAAGCTCACTAAAAGTTAAAAATAAAAGCCAAAAAACTCTAACATTTGCAATTACAAACGCATAACAATTGTTATTCAATGATTGAACAATCAAATGTATGTATACAGTGAAATCGTTTCGGTTGTAAATTGAAAAGCGACGCTTTCAATTTGAGTGCGAATTAATTTATATGTTTAGACACATTTAATCGCTCTACAATTTGAAACCGTCGCTCTTCATTCTTAAATGATCACTCATCAATCTGTAGGGGTTATAAAAGTAAATTTTTTTTTTCAAATAATTATTTATAATTTTTTACATTAATAATTTTATACTAAAATACTCACGTACTTTAAAGGTATAATTAAAAGTGCGAAGCTACGGTGTTCATCAAAAGGTATTGTAACAATTCATGTTACAATTTAGTGTATGATTTAAATATTATTTTATTTACGACTGATTTTAAAATCTCGAGTCTTATACCGTTCAAAGAGATAATATGAATGCTTTAAAATTATTGAGTATAATACAGTAGTTTCACAATAAAAGTTAAATTCAGGTTAAAAGTGTGTGAAAAGATAATTAATCATTTGATGAGCATTTTTTGACTTTTCATTTATATGAATATTAACCTAAAATTTATTAATCAATACATAAGCAAATAAATTGTTATATAATTATTACCATCGAAACCATTTTGTAGATCATTATGATAATTATTGCAAAACTTATAAATAACTTTTAGAAATAAAAATTTTTTAAACTTACACATAAACCCCTCTAAAGTGAACCCTTTCTAGCGTAAATAACCTCTCTAACGTTAACAAATTCTTAGCCCCACGTATATAAACCTTTGCTACTTCTCTAACATAAAACTCTCTCTATCGTAAACAAAAATTTCAGTCGCAATATGGTCACATTACAGGGGTTTAAGTGTAATTTGAATAAGTTAATATTGTATAAAATATACTAATCTTAGTTTAGTCTTTAGGTCAGACTAAAATGATCATCTCTAAAGCAAAGTATCAGATCATCTGTAAAATCAATATTATTTTTGATTAAATGACACTTTATAAAATGAAATAATATAAATTAAATTAAATTAAAATTAAATTACAATATTATCTGTTAAAACACTTTCTCCTTTAATAATCCATTCACAAATAATAACCCTCACTTTACTTATGCAAAACATGTGTTTACCCAAAATTAATATTAAGTTACCAAAAGTTACAATTTTAAATATTATTGTATGTGAAGAGGGCTTTTATTAGATCATTTCCGGTATGTATTTTGTATTCTTTGCATTATCTATAATTAAATCTATTGACTTATATTTAACTTACACTTAAACCCCTCTAACGTGAACATATTGCGACGAAAATTTTTGTTTACAAAAAAGAGGTTTTTACGTTTAAAAAGTTGAACCAACAAAAGTTTAAATTATTCTGACTTAAAAATTTGTTTACGATAAAGAGGTTATTCACTATAGAGAGGTTATTCACGATAGAGAGGGTTTACATTAGATAGATTTATGTGTATTAATTGTTAAAAGTTTAAAAAACATTAATTATTTTGATTATTTTAAAAGTAATAATTTATTAAACTTATTTTGTTAATTTAAAAGTTTTAAATTTCCCGCGCATTTTTGTGATTCGCTGTACATTTAGTTAATTACGCAGTGCAATGACAGTCCACGAATAGAATTATTACCGATAAATGTAACAGTGAATGACGCAATTATTATATTGAAATTTATTGTAATTAAATGTAATTGAATGTCATTTAATAATTACGTCATTAATTAATTAAATAATTAATTAAATAATTATTTTATTCGAATATAATAATTGTAAAAAATGAAAAGAATTATTATATTTATTATAATTATAAATAATTATATAACATTTAAAGTGTGCGTAACACAATTGCGTCATTATTAATTAAAGAATTCCTATTGATTAATCCGATTCAAATATAATTATTGAAAATATCAAAAGAATTATTATAATTAAAACCCTAAAAATGGAGTACGGATTTGTCAATTGTAATGTTTGTCAAATGTTTAATGCTGAAAATATGCATCTTTCGAACTGTGGACATATCTTTTGTGAAAATTGCGTCACTCCAAATCAATGCCCGAAATGCCGAAATCACTGTCAATACACGAAAATCGGATCATCGATGAAATCAGAAGTAAGTTTGTATTTCAGACCATTGTATGTGACCATTAAAAGTATTGAAGAATTTCAAAAGTCTCATTATACATTTACAATCGATTCATTGAGAAGCGAAATATCGAAACTCAATACAAAAGTATCACATTTGGAGATGATTAATGATAATACAAAACAATTGAATGATAATTTAATGAATGAAATTCGTGAATTGAGACAAAAGGAAATTCAATATGAAAAGTGTCGTAAAGAAAATGAAATGCTAAATGCGAACAGACAAATGAATATGATGGGACAACGCAATGATACATCATCAGTGAATGATGCTGATGCTGATGATGATGATGAAACATTTCCGCAGACATTTTTAACGAATCAGAATCAGAATCTGTTTCCAGAGTCAGTACCGTCATTACCCAATTATGGTGCACCTTTTGTATCATCAGCACCAAAACCGAATGTACAATCATATGGGAATGCACAACATTCAAATGCATCATTTCCCAATGTACAGTCATATGGAAATGTAAAGTCAAAGCCATCGTTTCACAATTATGGTGTATCTTCAGTGTCATCATCAATGCCCAAACGAAATGTACAATCATATGTGAATACACAACATTCAAATACATCACTTCCGTATTATGCTGCACCTTCAGTATTATCATCAATGACACAACGAAATATCCCGGCATATGTCAACACACAACAGCCTAAGACATCACTTCCCAATTATGGTGAATCTTTAGCATCATCATCAATGACGCAACGAAATGTCCCATCATTTGGCGATACGCAACAATTCAATCGCATTGTTAATAACACACCGCGACAAATGATGAACATCGACAGAAATCCCTATAAACGGACACTTTTACTTAATGAACAGATACAGAGTCAAATACCATTACCAAAACGACAAAACATGAGTGTCGGACCATCGGCATACTCTTCAAGTAAATTCACGGTCAAAGATTCGACACCATCACCATCACCATCACCATCAGTCCCATCGGTATATTCGAGTGCCGCGTCACGACTCTCAAATTTATCGCCGATGAATCGGGCACCATCAGTGGTCACGCCAATGAATGTGAAAAAAGTTACAAAAGTTACCCCATTCAATACATTACGACGTTGAATTTGTTAATTACACAATTAATTACATTATCTTATATCAAAATACTTAAATAATTATTATTTAATTCCCGATTTCATACATTAACCTATTTATGGCATTTACAGAATATTTTATTTAAATGTTTTCAGAGATATCTTAAAATATCCATTAAATTGTAATGTATTAAAATGTATTTAAATGTAATTTAATAATTTCCGTTAATTTAAATAAAAATGTTCATATAAAAACGATTATGTTAATTGTAATTTCTTATATATGCATTGACATATGACTTTATTTGTATGTCACATGATTTATATGCACAAACATTTCATCGATTCATTAAATTCATTTAACTTTTAACATTCCGTGATTCAACATAATCAGTGATTCGCAATTTAAAAAATTAACATAAGAAATATCGTAAATAAAATAAAAATAGTAAATAATCTATACTATTAAATTATTGAAAAGTCTGTGTGTGTGTATAATATATATAATTTGAATACTTGAAATTTCATAATTCAATTGTGATCGTTATATTTATAACAATTGTTGCAACAAATTAAGCAATTCATTCATAAATATGGTTTATATAACCATGTTATGTACCGAAACAAATTGTCAATGCACTAGACAAATACAGGTGCGAAGCACCGGGTCTTTTGATTTTTGTAACCGTTTAAATATATTAAATAAATTACTCGTGTGATGAACGGTTATATTTAAATATGTAACAATTGAATTAATTTTCATGGAAATGTGTGCATAAAATATTCATTAATAACATTTAAACAGAAAAAATATCAAAAAATAAAAATATAATTTTTAAAATCATTTTTTAACAGTAAAAAAAATAAATTAAATTAAACAATAAAATGATCGTTCCGATGCTTATCACATTGACATGGAATAAACCACCAATAAATGGATTTTCGACCAAAAACCTCACCCAATAATTGTTTTTTAGGTTTTGATGGCGTTACTCTAGTGTTTTGAAACCGTTCAATTGTTGTTTCACAATTAAATATCGCGTGTAACTTAAAAACAATACTTAAAGTTAACAATGCTTAAACAATACTTTAATATAATTACAATTAAACCCCTATAACATGACAATTTTTACTTACAATTGAGAGGATTTTATGTTAAAGTGGTTTAAATAGAAAAGATTTATATTATTCGGATCTATGAATTGACTTACGTTAGAGGAATTATTCACGTTAAAGATGGTTTACGTTAGAGGGGTTTATGTGTAATTATATTCTTAAAGTTCATTTATATTCATTACCTGATCTGAGAGTACCGCAAATACAAAGAGTCCAAAGAGTAGGGATTCAATAAATAACAAAATCGTATGGAGACTATTATTGTATAAAAAATAATTAACTAATTTAATAATAACCAAATCAATGAGTAAAAATATTGTAAAACTTTTATATATTAACTTTTAATATTATCATTGACATTATCATTTTTACTCACATCTTCTGTTGAGAGTCATTTTTTGAGTTGAAAAACGCAAACATAACAAAGATTAATGTATAAACACATGCGATACCTAAAAATAAGCAAAAATTCGAAAACGTTTTTAATTAACGGGAAAATTATAAATAAAAAATTAAATTAAATCATTAAAAATATAATTATAAAATAATTCGTCACAAAAAATAATCATAATGTTAATCACCGGTATAAAATAGAAACTGAAGAAAATACTTTTGATTCAATTCACCGACACAATTATTGATCCTGAAAAATATTTTAAAAAAGAGATATTAATTAATATAATTGATATAAATACATAAGCATAAACCTCTTTTTAACGTGAACATATTTCGATACAATTATATTAATATTGCTAAGGTTTTCATTAAATGGTGGTTCTTTATAATAAAAATCTATAGAATTTATTCACGTTACAGAGAGATTCATGATTTTGAGATTTATATGTATAATTTAATGTTTAGTTAAGAGAAGTTTAAGTTATAGTGTACAATAAAATACACAACACTTAAACTTCTCTAAAGTAAATAAATTCTTTGACCCGAATAATATAAATCTTTGTAATTTCAGTTTCTGTAATAGAAAAACCTTTCTATTGTAAACTAAAAATTTCCTCCACAATATATGTTTACGTTAGAGAAGTTTAAGTGCATAATTACCATGGACAATGATGGTCCATTTTTCGTATGCATCTCTTACAGATCCGACAGTGATGGGCTCGCGGAGGCCGATACATTTCACACTTCGCACATATGGACCAGGATTTTGTATTATCACCTTTCGGTGCAATGAGATCGTCGTACGCACTAAAGTCCAATCCGTATCGGGGCTGAGGGATCACTCCGGGATCTGAGGTCACCGCTTTCACGTGTGAAAATATTAATAATAATAATACCATCTGATAACAGAAGATATTTATCGATGACCAAAATCTATAATAAATTAATGTAAAATTTTGTATAAACCGCGGGTTATATTAAAGTTTTAATTAAGTTTTACACTTATAAATGTTTGAGTTAAGTGTGGGTATTAATGACTTTAATATGCTTTAATTATCGCTTTTTAATTGGGAATTATCATTTATAATACACATAAACCTATTTATGGTAAACATATTTAGGTTCGGAAAACTAATGGTTACTATAGAATGGTTTTTTACATTATAGAGGTTAAAATAGCAAAAGTTTAAATAATTCGGATCAAAAATGTTTACTTTTAATTACATGAAAACCTCCATAAACTTAAATCTTCCATATTTTGAAAAACCTCTATAATTTGAACCAATTCTATAACCCCCTAATTTATTGATTTACATCATAAACATCTATAACTTGAAAACCTCCTTATCATAAACAGATATTTCGGACCGAATTAGGTTAAACTTATGGAGGTTTTTGCGTATGATTATTGAGAAGTTTAGGTTAATGTTAGAGGTTTATGTTAGAGGTTTATTTAGAGAAAATTTACGATTAAGAGGTTTACATATACACATAAAACTCTATAACTTGAATAACTTCTATAACGTGAATAAAGTCTTAGAACCGATACGCAAAAACCTTTGCTATTTCAACGTATACGTTTATACTTTAATACAATCCCCTCTATAGTGAACAAAAATTTCCACATCAATATGTTGACGATAGAGGGGTTTACATGTATTAAAAATACAAAACAAATTGAATACCCCGTATCCGATGGTATAATAATCCACTGAACGAATGCATAATCAGTGTAAATTATAATGAAATAAATAAATATAATACAAATGACACCACAGATATCACAATGAAAACGTGTTACTGAATGTGACGCCATAACTTATAATGTATTTATGATCATTAATCATTGTAATTTAATATTAAAAAATATCACATTAATTAAGATATGATTATGATTATGATTGTGTTTAATTAAATTAAAATAAATTATTATTGTTTTTGTCGTTCATTAAAATCGTAATGTAAACATAGGGACGGTTCAATCATTGCATACACTCATATATAAATTCATTTGAGAATAATGAAAGTACACTTAAACTCCTCTAATGTGACTATATTGATGTGGAAATTATTGTTTACTATAGAGAAGTTTTTATATTACAAAAGTAGATCAAAGGTTTATATTATTTTGGTCTAAAAATTAGTTTACGTTACAGAAATCATTCATGTTAAAGAGGGTTCACGTTGGACTTGTTTATGTATATTAACTTTTATTAAGTAACTTTTTTCATAATACACTCAAACCTCACCTCTTTTGACACGATTGTCCAACAAAAATCGGTCAAAAGTAACGAATAAATATGCTTTTGCAAAAGTTGTGAATATTGACTAATTTAGTGATTCATAATAGAATACAGGGTGAATACAGGGTGAATACAGGGTGATTACACTTTATTTGCTCAGTGTTTGTTAATTAAATTAAAATAGGAGATGACGATAATCCTTTCTAAAACACATGCATTTGTTTTTCGCCATTTATTTAGCGTATAATTATAAAATTTGATTTAATTTGATTGAGTTGTTCCGAAGTTATCGACGACTAAAGCCGAACACTCAGTTTTAAGAGTTTCCAAATGTGAAAAATTAAAATTGTGTTTAAAAAAACCAATCCTCTCAAATAAAAAATAAAATACACATATAATTAAATAAATCACTCAAATATTTAACAAACAAAATAGAAATTATCTTAAATTAATGGCCATTATTAAAAATATTAAAAAAATAAAATTCACAAAATGTCTTAAACTTGAGAATTTTGAAAGTTTATAAAACTAATGTTA
>LBFL01086925.1:508-11080 GCA_000988845.1 Hypochthonius rufulus
GTCAACGGCGGACACTTTGAGTCAGTCCGTTTAGTGTCCGCTGTTAACAGGTTTCACTGTATTAGTTTTTGTATTTCTCTTTTAATATGCTATATCTTTAGTCTCCTATATTCAGAGCTCTTTTAATATACAATTTAATATAATATAAGACAATATATAGCGAATGAATGAGCGAACCTTTGAAATTCAAAATTTCATTTAAATCATAATTGAATGGTGCTCCAAAATAATTATTTGTTTGAGTTGAGCCTATTTTATAATGTATTTTTATATTAAATTTAATATAATATAATAATAATAACATTAAATTTGCATTTCTGAGACCCTAGAAAATGCTAAATCAACTTTAACCATTACTTTAATGAATCATTAATAATGATTCATTAGTCATTCATTTCTTTAATAATAGCATTAAATGATTTTTAAAAAATGAATTAAATGATTGAGATGATTGAATTTTTAAAATATATTTAAGAATATTTAATATATTTTCTTTTGCATACATTATTCAAGACTATTAAAACAAAAACAAGTAAAATATTTAAATCACTAATAACATCAAATACTAAAATAACAAAAAAAGTCATCAAATTAAGTATAATGGAACATTGTTGCGGATGGAAACCGTCGAAACGAAAGTATATATGTTTATGAAATTTTAAATGCATTTTTAAATGCATAATTATTAAATGAATTTAATTTAATTTAATAATAAACAACAATAAATAGCAATAAATTTCATTGTGATATATAAGATATAGTAAAAGATACGGCACTTATATATTTGAGGTAATGACAGGCAAAAGCCGAAATGTGCATTTAAATTCAGCACATGACTTATCACTAAATTACTATAAATTTGCTTAACATTTTTCAAAAGATTCATTTTAAATATATTTTTAAATATAAAAAACATATCCTCACATCCTATAAGTGTTCGCAATATTCAGGTTCCATCGCATTAATGTATACATTTAAGGCAATTCAATAGTAACTTTTGGAAGTTCTATTGAATTAGATTTACTCATTATCACAGCTATAAAAATCTAATAGCATCAAATATGGGAGTTGCATTATAAAATTATACATATATATACATACATAATTATATGTATACACATATATACATATGTATACATATGTATACATATATATACATAATTAAATCGGCGGCTGTCCATTGGGGTAATTAATCATTGGATGAAATGAATTTACGAAATTATTTCTTAAAACACAACTATAATCTTCTTCCACCGTTGGAATTAATGTCGCAGCACCGAGTAAAAGCAGCATAAGCGCCTGTATTGGCAGTGATGCCCGAATCAATCGATACACGTATTTACTGATTCTTCGAGATTTACGTTTTGATTCACTTCTATAAAAGACAATTTAACATTATACATAATTGGATATTATCAATAATTGAGAAAAATGAGAAAAAAATATGATTATTGATTAAATTAATAAATTCAAATTGTTTTTTGAAAAAATCAAAAGGGTTTTTGGATTAAAACGTAATTATGGATAATTTAAACGTAATCAAAAAAACGTAACAAAAGATTAATTTAAAAGTACTTACAATTAGTATTGATATAATACAAACCGAATTATTAAATTATATTAGTAGTTAATAACAAAACATAAGGAAGTATAACACAAAATCAAAACACGTTAAAAGCAATTTATAAGGATACTCATTTATGGGAATATGTTCTATTGCGTGATGATCTATTACGGGATATTTAAAACTACTTCTAAATTCACCCATAAAGTCACACATATTTATGGGTCAATTTCTATTAATGACCATATTATTCTAATTTCGGGTTAAATAACATAAACTATAGATGTGCAAAAAACTAAACGATGGTCAATAATAGAAAAAGTAAGTCTAAAATTCTACAGAAATTTACTAAACAAACGATATCAGTGCTTTTAACATATCGTGATTTAATGCCATACTTTTCAATATGCGATAATTCTGCAGCGTCTGAACAATTGGTAAGAGGATCATATGACGATTGACTACGAAGCTGTTGATATAAACAAATAAAATCAATGATCCGTGCAAAACATTCGATTAAGAAACATCTAAACTCACTTCCATCAGATTGATCTGAAGTCTTTCGATTTCACTCTGACATTCCTCCTTTAATTGGTCAATACGCATTGATATTGTACTTCCCATGGGTTCACGTTCCGTGACACTAATCAACTCCTGTACCAATTCGAGAATTCGTAACAGAATTTCAATGCTCCTCTTACGTAACTCTTCTAATTTCTTTAATATATCCTCTTTATTCTTTCCCTTAATTAACGGGATTCGACTTTCAATTTCATCGGCAATTATATGTTTAATCTTTTCGATTTGTAATAACTTTTCGGGAATCCTTAAGTTTCCTTCGATAGCGTTAAGCATTCCAAAGCATTTATCTAATAATGAATTTATCTCTTTCATGGTAATGTCCGCATCGCCAATCCTTTTGAGCTCATCTTTTAAAAATTCATGTCTGTCATTAGCATTTTCAAGAAACCTCAACACACGTGACTTTAGGTCATTATCTCTTAATTCGGGAGATAATTTATTCTCTGCATTATCCAATTGATTGATTTTATCCTCAATTTCCAATTTCAATTCACCGGTTCTTAAAATTTCATTTCTGATTTCATTTTCCTGTTGAACAAATGGTATATCATCACTGATGATAACTTTCGGTTCCAATTCTTCGATCTTCGCTCTCATCCAATTTTCAATGTCATTTCGTTCTTTTTCAGCGGCAATTTTTTCTGTAATATTATTATTTAACACTTCCAATTGTTTAGTCAATAATTCTAATAAATCATCGATTCGTGATTTCACCATAACTTCTCGTTTTGGCGCAATCCACGGTCGCGGTGTGAATGACTCGGGACTCGACGGTCGGCTGATTGATGATGTCGAATCGACACATCCCTGAATTGCCGATAAAAGAGCATCTTTAGCTTTTTTAATTATATCATAGACATTATTTGCGCGTTCCAATTCAATACGTGCATCTTCAATAGTTTCAGGTGATTCATTAATTACATGATTTGCAAATTTATTTAAAAGTTCTTCACAATGATCAATTGTTTTTTCGTAAATTTCATATTTAGTTTTTGCATTTTCCAATTGAGAATGTATCATTTTCGCCTGTAATAATAGATTATCATAACCCTCTTTGACATTCATGTATTGCTTATCGATTTTGTTTTTATCATAATTAAACACTTTAATCAAATCGGCGCCTCTCCTTTCGAGTTCATTAAGACCATTGTAATCCCTCACTTCGGATAATATTCTATTGTATTTCTCGAGTTTCTCTTCGCATTGAACCAAATTACTGATTTGAATGGAGTGATGCGACATCAGTTGAAATGATTGTTGCAGAATCCATTTTTCAATCTCATGGAGTAAATTGCAATACAATTGAATGTCATTTAATGCATTATCCAAAGTCTCAATCACATAATTAACATTTTTATTAATTATATTCAATTGATTTTGCAATTTTTTAACTGTTTCTGTGTCTTGAAATTCAATTGCAGCGTCTTTTTGCTGATTTAGTAATTGTTTGTTCTGTTCGATTTGAGGCAAAAAACTTTTATAAATGTCGATGTGCGTCTGTAATGCAATTTGTTCGTCATTACATTCACTTAATAATTCTTTCGGATTTCTATTTAATTGTTTTTCATTCTCTTCGATCCATTTTCGTATCACTTCTTTATTTTGATTAAATTCATTTAATTTATTGCATTTTAATGTTGCATCGGATATGACGACATTTAACTTCTCTTTCAAATCACCGAATTCCTTTCTAATCGATTGTATTTCATTTTTTGCAATTTCGCTGTTTTGACATTCGCCAATGTAATTACAATATTTATTACCAGAATCGGATGCTAAATTAACCAAATGCTGTCCGATCGGAACAGATGATGTTTGTAATTCTTTAAATGCATTTACCTTTTCCGTGAGACTCTTTTTATTAGTATCTTCAAATGACTTTAAAAACGTCTCTTTCCAATTGTAAAAGTTTTTCTTTGATTCGTGAAAATCATTTTTTAATGCCTCAATTTTTAGGTTCTTTTGATATAAGTCATTTAACTTAAACATTAATGATTTAAATTGTGAATCTAATTTCGTGACATCATCGGGAATGGTCTGTAATGACGAAATTAGCATTAAATATTCGGCAGTATCATTGAGTTTCTTAATGTCAGGTTTTTTAGCATTTCCCTCATCCAATAAATCTTTGGGATTAACATTTTGATTTGCTTTTGTTTCGAAATTCTCGAACCATTTATTGCACGCATCAAATTCCATATCATACTGTTCCCACGCATTTTGGCATTTTTCGAGTGTATTTTCCACTTCTTTGACCATACCTTTCGCCAAATCAAATTCATTTTTAAGACATTCCAATTCATCATTCGGTCGGTTCAATTCATTTCCCAAATCAATAACTTTCAGTACTTTTTCATCGTTACATTTTCTTTTAATTTCTTTAATTTCTTCCAATTTCTTTGTGACAGTATCGTGATCGGAATGTCCCTCATTACATAGCGAAATGTCATCATTCAGATCACGAATCCATTCAGAAACACCATCATATAAATTTGAATAACGCTCATCTTTTTCCAAAAGTGATTCGATACGTTTAATCGCATGTTTCACAACCGTCACTAAATCTTTTAATTTTACATTTAATAATTCATGGACTTTTGGATTTGTATTTTCGTATTCTTTTAGTTTCGATATTAAATCATCGTGATACTGAATATTCCTTTCGATATGTTTATACTTTTCGAGGGCTGATTTTTTATCACTCTCATCAATTAATTGAATTTGACTTTCGATTTCATTCTCAAACCAATTAATAAATTGTTTCAAAAGTTTTTCCAAATCTGAGATTTTCGATATATTTTCTTCAAATTTCAATTTTGCATCATCAATATCATTCAACAATTGATTGAAATCTCTTTTGACACTTTCAGTATCATCTTCAATAACTGTTACTCCATTATTACCGGTGTCATTTTTGACTTTTTCGGTCAAATCAATTAAATAATGAATTTTATTATCGCCGATTTGTTTAACGTTAATTGACATTTGATTGAGATTATTTAATTTCGATGTGAGTTCATCCAAATTTGTCGAATTCAAATGATTATTTAACGCCGATAATTTTTCTCTTCCGTTTTCAATGAATTCAGTGCATTCATTGA
Organism: Hypochthonius rufulus; assembly: GCA_000988845.1. Lineage (NCBI taxonomy): Eukaryota > Metazoa > Arthropoda > Arachnida > Sarcoptiformes > Hypochthoniidae > Hypochthonius > Hypochthonius rufulus. The sequence continues at coordinate 5,756 of LBFL01086925.1, forward strand.
GCATACACTGCAACTGTTGATGTTCCTGATAAATGGTTTCAAGAAAATGGAGAATATCTTTAGCCTCAGTTAATAATAAATTATATTTAATGGAAATTTGTGTGACGGTGTTTGATACACTCGGATCCGAATAATTTTCAAGTAAATGCATTGCTTTTGTATTTAATTTGTCGAATTCTGTTTGCATTTCAAAAATATCCTGAAAATGTATCTGTTGAAACTCTTCTAATTTTGCTTTCTTCTGTATGATGTCTGACGGTGGATTTGTATATTGACACAAAATATTTTCCTTTTCCTGTAACCATTCCATGCATTTATTCAGTTGTTCATCATACTCTTTCCATTTCAATATATTCGCATTTAGTGATGATCGTAATTGATTTACGGTTTTAATTAACGCATCATATTCCTGTTTAAGTTTTGAAAAATCATCATTGAGTTTTGAACATTCCATATCATTGAGTCCCGCTTTAGCGACATCAGAACACCGAATAACTGTGTTTAGTTTTTCTAAAACATCATTTGTTTTTAATTGATTAATCTGTTCCAATTTATCATTTAAATTGTCTCTCTCCTCATTTATTGCTGAACATTTGCAAAGTTTATCTTTTGCATCACTAATCCAACGATTGAAATCATTACACGCGTTTTGAAATTTCTTTAAATCTTCAATTTTCTTATTAATGAAATCGGATGTTTGTTTAATGTTTTCCTTTAATTTATTATATTTTTCACTTAAATCATCTTCCGGTTGCAAAAATGGTGATTCAACAGCCGTTTTCACGATATTTTCATGAGACTCCACACTTTTCATTAAATCCTCCAATTTTCTTGATTTACCTTTTAAATCTGTTTCATTCGATTCGATAATTTCTTTTAATTTATTTTCATTATCCTCAATCCATTTGTTCAATTTTTGCATATTTTCATCATAATCATTCTTTCTCTGTAATGAATTTTCCAATGATAATTTAATATTTGAAACATTTTGAATGTAATCGTTAAATTTTGTTTGTAAATCATTCTTTAATGACAAAATGGATTCGCATTTATCACTCTTCAGTGGTAATTTTAGTGCGGAATCACATGCTTTTAATGCATTATTAACCATTTCCTCTCCTTCGGTATTCTTTGAAATAATGTTTTGCATTATTTCTAAATTTTCTTTTAATAAATCATGTCTTTTATCATCAATTGACATAACTTTATCATTTGCTTCTTTAATCCATGAATTCGCAGCTTTTAGTTGCGATTCAAATTTTTCATATGCAATTTGTGCATTCTTTTTCAATAATTGTACTTCAGCCTCAGCTTTTTTAATTGCATTTAATTTATTAATTTCCTCTTCAATTTCCTTCGTTTTATTATCGATTTTCGTTTTGAAATCCTCCATTTTATTAATAATATCATTCTTATGTTTTCCTTTTAAGAGTGGAATTTTATTTTCAATTTCATTCTCAACGATAATTTTTGCCTTTTGAATTTGATTTAATTTTTCAGGCATTTTAGTGATGTCTTCAGTTGCATTTAGCATATGTATGCATTTATCCAAAATTCCATTAATTTCATTATAAATGGCTTCTGATTCGTGCATTTTTTTCAAATCATCCTTTAATTGATCGTGCATATCTGTAGCATCATCGAGAAATTTCAAGAGCTGTAACCGTAAATCCTCATCTCTATCACCGGTTTTCAATTTATTCTCCGCATTATCCAATAGATTAATTTTATCTTCGATTTGTAATTTTAATGTTTCAGCCTTTGAAATTTGATTACATATTTCATTAGACTGTTGTTGAAACGGAATATCATCGGACACTTTTTGTGCATTTAATTCAGGTTTATGTTCCTTCATCCAAAGGTCAGTCGAAAACCGTACTTTTTCTGCAGCAATTTTATCACTGATGGCATTGTTTAATGCGGGTAATTTATGACTCAAATTCTCTAACATATCCTCGATTTTGCATTTTATCATTATTTCTCTTTGATTAACGGGTGTTGACTGTTGTGTCATTAATTCGGGACTCGACGGTCGACTGATCGCAGATGACGCCTCAACACATCCGTGAATCGCACTCACAATTTTTGCTTTTGATTCTTCAAGTTTATGAATAACTTTTTTTCCATTTTCTAAATCCTGATTTGCATTGTCAGTGTCATCGGCACAAATATCGATATCGAAATTTTCCAAATCTCTTAAAAGATCTTCGCACTGATTTAATGTTTTTTCATAAATTTGATACTTTTGTAATGCATTTTCCAATTGTGAAATGATACGTTCCGCTTGAATTAACAGATTATCATAACTTTCTTTAACATTTATATGCTGTTTTTTAATTTTCTCATCATTAAAATGATAATGATTTACCAATTCATTTCCTTTAATTTCTAATTTTTTAAGCCCATCATATTCTTTTATTTGTCTTAACAATTTTCTCCGTTCATTCAAATTTTCTTCACATTGCGAAATGTTATTTATTTGCATAGAATGATGCGACATAATCTGAAACGATTGTTGCAAAATCCATTTTTCAATTTCATGCAACAATTGGTTATATTGATTTATGTTATTTAACGAATCATTAAATTGTCCAATTAAATTATTGACATTCGATTCCATAGAAATAAGTTTTTGATTTAAATCATTAATTGAGTGTTCATCATTCAATTCAATTGCCTCTTCTGTTATATTTTTGAGAATGTCTTTATTTTTGTCAATTTCGGGGATAATATTATTGAAATGATCGATTTGCGACTGTATTAGTGTCGCATCACCATTTGCCACTGTTAATAATTCTTCGGGTGTTTTTAAACATTTAACACTATTTTCATTAATCCAATTATTCACTGTATTTTTGTTATTATTATATTCTTTGATTTGACTCAATTTAAATATAACAATTGAAACCGATTCAATTAATTGCTCATTCAGTGCTGAAAACCCTTTTCTTAACTGATATAATTCATCATTAAGAGATTCGTTTTTATTTTTCTCGACAAATAATGATGCATATTTTTTTCCACTTTCGCATGTGTCATTTAGCAATTGTTGTCCCTTTGGTAATTCTGATGATTGCAAATTCTTTAATTGATTTAACTTTTCATTGAGATCATTAGAATTTTCATTCATTTCTTTCATAAAATCATTTTTCCATTCGTAATACTTTTTCATAATTTCTTTAAATTCATTTTCTTGTAAATTTCTATTATGCAATTTTTGTTGCGCTTCACTTATATCATTTAATGCGGATTTATATTTAAAATTAACTTTTCTAACATCGTCCGGAATCGATTGTAATTTGCATGTCTGTACCAAACGTTCAGTCACATTATTAAGTTTTTCGATTTCACTTTTCATATCATCAGCATTCTTAACGATATTATCATTAATTTCATCATTTTTGAATGTTTCTTCAAAATTTTTAATCCATTGAATTATTGGAGTTAAAGCATTTTCATATTCATTCCAAAGTTTTAAACATTCGATTAAACGATTTTCTGTATCTTTTTGCAACACTTTAACCGCATTTAAATCATTTTCCAATTTCAGTGATTCTTCATTTGGAATTTTTAATGATTTTCCCAATTCAATAGCATTTTTAATTTTAACATCACCATCATCAGTATTGAATGACTTTACTCTTTCTAATTTTTTCACAATCGCATTACGATCATTGAGTCCATCGTTACATTTCGCAATATTCTCATTCATATTCCGAATCCAATCATCGGCATCGTTTCGGGCATTTAAATATTTTTGATCGATAATTATTTCATTTTCAATGCGTAAAATCGCATTTTTAACAGAATCGACTAAATTCTTGTATTTATTATTTAAAACATCATTGACATTTGGATCTGTATTTGCGTATTCTTTTAATTTAGAAATGAGATCATTTTGCGCATCAATTGTTCTCTCCATATTTTTATATTTCAAAAGTTTCGCTTTTTTCTCATCATCAGGTAATTGCGTTATTTTTTGAATTTCCGAATCCAAATAATTCAAAACATTATTAAACTGTTTCCATAATTTTTCAAATTTCGATAATTTTGAAATTCGATCATTAAATTGTGTAATTTTTGTTTCAATATCCGAATTCAATTGATTGAGATCATTTTGAATATTTTTCGCATCACTTTCAATTGGACATTTCCCATTTTCATCAGTATTTGTAAGTACCTTTTGATTAAATTCATTTAATTGCTTTAGTTTATTGTCACCGGAGAATTTCACATTTTCTGCCAATAATTTCATTTCATCCTCCATTTTTGTAATTTCATCCAAATTTGTTGATGTTAATACTTTAGAAATTTCTTCGCATTTATTTCTATTCATATCAATAAACTCACGGCATTCTTCAAATGCATTATTTTGTTGTAAATGATCATTATACGCGACTTCCAATCTCTGGAGTATATCATTAGCTGCGGATACAATTCCATTATACTTGAGACACAATTGACTGACGGTATTTGAAATACTCGAATCGGAATAATTTTCTAATAAATTTTCTGCGGTTTCATTTAATTTATTAAATTGTGAATTCATATCCGATATTTCGTTCATAATAATTTGAAAATCCTGAAATTTTTGTTTCTTATTATTGAGATCGGTTTGCAGCGGATAAAATTGTTTTGAAACATCTATAATATAATCGTTCCATGATTTGCATTTAACTAATTGTTCCTCATAATTATTCCATTTTTCAATTTCAATGTCAATTTCCGTTTTCATATTATCGATAAGAGTTTTGAACGCATCATATTCGGTTTTCATTTTTTCGAGTTTCTCGTGTAATGTTTTACTTTCAGCCTCTGAAAGTCCGTCTTTTGCCAAATAAAACGAATCGATAATTTCCTTTAACATTTGACATCCCTCATCATCACATAATAAGTTTTTTATGAGATCCGATTTATTCGATAATATTTGTTTTTCATCATTTCCCGATGAACATTTATATATTTTGTCCTTTTTATTTGCAATAAAATTACGAAAATCGGCACATAATGCATTAAATGTTTCCAATTTTTTAAGTTTATCATTGGCATTCGCAATACTATTTTCAACATTTGTTTTTAAATTTTCATATTTCGTTTTCAAATCCTTTGCCATTTCATGTTTTGATTCGGATTTTTCCATAATCAATTTTCCATATGATTCCATTGATTGTAATAAATCCTCTAATTTTTTGCATTTTAATTTTATATCAGAATCATCATAATTAATATCATGTAATTTAATTTCCTGATCATTGAGAATTTCCATAATTTTATTCATTTCATAATCGACAAATCTTTGTGATGCGCTTTTTTGTAGTGATTCAT
>LBFL01087000.1:0-15249 GCA_000988845.1 Hypochthonius rufulus
GTAAATTCTCGGCTGTCATAAGACCCTTCTCTTGTGTTTTTACCGGTAAATACTTTACTAAAGCGGAGATAATTTCGAGTAAAGAATAAACGGCATTACAATTGTTAAGGATAATCTGTTGCGGTTCAATATGATCCAATGACATGCCGATTATGTCATTGGAGAGTATTGTTATGAGAGTATCGATGAGTCTCAACTGATCGATTAATGACGATGAATCATATATTAAATTAACATTAAATAAATGACGAAATATTTGAGTGTAAAATTGACAATTAATGTCACTCATTGATGTGAGTCGAGGAATTAGCATATTACAGGAGATTATTATGTCATTTGCCATATGAACGCAGTCTGATGATTATGGAAATACAAAATATTCATTTAAAAATTATTAAATGTTAATTTAATTACAATAAAAACATAAACATTTACCCCTTTTAAATTTTGGTGATTCCATTTTTTCATTCATATTTAAACATAACGATGCACTCCCATTGGTCTGTCAATTAAAGGGATAATAGAGATGGAAATTCACAAATTATGCAATTGAATTTTTCCATTATAAAAATGAATAAATCAATGAAATATTTAAAATAATTATTTTATTTGTAATGTAATATAATGATTATTTTAGTGGTATTAAATTAACAGTTTTAACGATGAAATAAAAAGTTATTTTTAAATATTTTTTTATTACGAACTCTAAGATTATAGTTTTAGATAATTATTACGCAATCCCTTATCGAAAACGCAAAAATGGTGTTTCTCACGCGTTCATTGAGATTTATAAACGGTGAGTTTATTAATTTAATGGACAATAAATTTGATTGTAATTAATTATATTGTAGTGTTTAAGAGTGACCATTTCCGTAAATGGTACTTCGGACTCGAGGGGTATAATAAGTATGGTAATGTTTACATTTATACATTCTGATATTTCCATTTTAATTTTAGTTTTTTACAATAAGCATTTTGATAATTGAGGCGCGTCATGTCGCGTCATTCATTATTTTTAATACATTTTTAGTTAAATATGATACGTCATTTCACGTTTTTATTTGTGTATTTACATAAATATACTGTAGAAATTGCGATTTCATAAATTTCTGATCGTATTGCTAAAGAAAGCGTAATTCAATTATAGTTTATTAATTTCATAAATAATTTTATTTAAATATTTTTAAATATTATAATTGAATTACAATTAAAACACAGGACTTTATCACGACGATTGGTTTTTTGCCGATACTCCCGAAATTAATGAAACACTCCGACGATTGCCGCCGCATCTGTATGATGAACACTGTTATCGCGTTATTAGAGCGTCGCAATTGGAAATGACGAAAATGTACCTCCCGAAAGAAGAATGGCCTACTTATGAGGAGGTTGTACTGTACCAAGTTATAGGTTATATGCGTAAACCCGTAACGTGAACAAATCTTGAAAATTTTGTTTACGTTACAAAAATTTCTAACAATTTTCGGAGAATGTATAAATCTCAAATTCAAGTTCAATTTATGGGAATTCAGAATTTCATAATTAAGTGTTTCCGATAGGGAAAGGTTTCCGAAAGTTCACGTTATAAAGGTTTATGTGTATTGATGAAATAACATTCTAAATGTATTAACACTGACCTTTTCCTTTCAAGAACATGACCAAAGGTCGATTCTTACAGCCCTATTATAAGGAGGTTATGGCGGAGAAGAAAGAGAAAGAGGAATGGGATAAGTTCATGTCCCAGTGAGGGGTAAGGTCATGACCTCATGACCTTTTACATAAATGTATTTAACTTAATACGAAATTTCAAATTATGGTTTAGATTTTATTGTACAAATATTAGAAATTCAATTACAATCAAAAATATATTCGTTAATCGAAATTACCGAATGAGTTATTAAATAGAAAATAAATAAATTTGAAAAACTATGACTTTCTAAATATTTTAAACAAATGGTACATTGAAGCAGCTAATGGCAGACTCACGGGTAAAAACAATGGAAAGTAAATTGCATATTTTTGGTCTTCGGGAAAATATAATAATGATAATAGTGTAGGATCAAAGAATGCAGTTTCTGATGCGAGATATGCTTTCGTACTCAATTTAAACGCATTTAACAAATTTCCCTCTGATAAATCATCAATACTCGAATGAGACAAATCAACAGCGGTATGCATTCGATTCGATATTTCTTCGAGAATCACGATATTCCCAACTTTAACAATCAATTTACTGATTGACTCTAATGATGACAGTGTTTTGCTGATTTGCATTTGACTCACCGAACGCATAATTGCGTCGAATTCCCATTTTGCGAAAAATATATTTTGTTTAATACAGTTTTTCGGCAGTGACTGCGGCAAACTGATTAAGTCCCGTATCAATGCCCTGAAACCATTAATAAAATCAGATTGTTTATTCCATACTAAAATCCCCCCGCGATACGGTGTCACTATTAAATTAGATGAACTCTTAAGTTTTGGGTCGTAAAACATAAGAGATTCCGATGATGGAATATAAAGTAAAATGTGATGACTCTGTTTATTGTTATGTTCGACAATTCGTGATTCGACAGCGTTCATCAATTCGGGCACATGTTTTATGTCGAAAAGTCTAACATTGGAATGTGTACTTTCAGTTGAATTAACCAAATATTTCCCAATAAAACCCTCATCAATGGTATAATGCAGCACCTGAGTTATTAAATTAATATTAATTAATTCAGAAACACCGCTCTGTGATACAAATCCCAATTCGCCGATTCTATGGATTTCGTCGATTTTACTCTTTAAATTACCATCGGTTCCGCTATCATTTTCATCAATAATGTCGATCATCAAATCAATTTCTGGTGTTAACATATACTTAATACTGTGTGACTTCAGAGCATTATCGGAATATGTTTGAGTCATCTCCACAATTTCCACGATAATTTCGGGTAAACTTTTATCGGTTCGAATTTCTCCGTCATTTTTAATATAAACAAAACGATTCGCACCGAATATGTACGGATCATTCCCTGTAATGAGTGATGATCCTTCGGGAAGAATAAAAATCCATAATTTGCCTCTCGTGTCGTGACCTTCGATCGTATGAATATGAGTGTCGATATCCTTCAGTAATGAATGTTTCTCAAACGCATCCCTTTCTTTATCCATCACTTGACGCACTCTCCAATCGTATTCATACGCTAAACTTCCATCGGCACTGACCCGATACGGCCAATTCCGGGTCAATTGCGACCGAAGCTCATCCTTTTCAATGGTGTCGTCTAAGGTCACGATACTGATGGGGAAGTGATGGACAATTCGTTGTGAGTGTACCAAAAGTGAACTGATGTCGGGCAACTCATGTCTCGATGGTGTTGTCGTGCGCCACCATAGAGGAAGTCCGATCGCCACGATCACGGAGACGTATATTAACGATGATGCAACACCATAATAATTTATTTCCGAATCATTTTTCTTCTTTTCGGTTTCATCTGTATTTTTCTCCATTTTATGCACTCAATTAATAGTCCGTTAAATTATCATTACATTTATGTAAACATTAAATTTGTAAACAATTGATTCGACTGACACATGAACCGGTTGTTTCTTTCACTAAATACGCATCGAATTGTAATTTTTAATTAAAAAAGATAAATGATCGTTAATTGCGATTTATTATATTTGCATTATATTTGTATATTTATTATATTTGTATTAAATTTCATAAACTGAAAAATTATTTAAAAAAATTAAAATTTAAGACAAAATTTTTAATTAATCCTTTAGTTTTGTTTATAAAAAAACTTTGCACGTCATTTGTGGTTGTATTATAGAAACACGTGTTTACCGCACTCCGCCATTCATATTTTAATGAACACAATAATTTGATTGTATTGACGATGTATTTAATGTATTATTTGAACATCGAAGGGAATCGCGTATATACATTGTCAAAAGTCGATCCGAACGGGAAACCGTCACTTTCGGCACATCCGGGTATGGACCGGTCTATTCTGTTCAAATATATTTGTTTATTTACATTTATGCATTTTCAGCACGTTTTTCACCGGAAGATAAATATTCTCAGCAGAGAATCATCATAAAGCGACGCTTTAACCTTTTGCCGATTCAACAGCCCAAACGTGCGGTGTAATCATATGATTATATCTGTTTCAACATAAATTCTATTGTTTCTTAAAATTGTTTTTAATCAAATTACTAATTTTATGGCCGAATTTCCCGATTTGGGTCAACACTGCAGTGTTTGTAATAATATCGGTACGTTTTAAGTGTGTTTTAAGTTTTTTTTTCATTAAATTAATTACTTTTATAGATTTTCTTCCGATTCAATGTCATTATTGTAAAGAATTTTTTTGGTAATAAATTTTATAATTTATCTTTTTTAATGAAAAATTAATGATTTTTATTATTAAAAGTAAAGATCATCATTCGCTCGTCTCACACAATTGTCCATTTAAAGATAATGCACCGGAAATAGTTAATGAAAACCGATCATTACCGTCACAAACATTATTAGAAAAATGTTCGTTTTGCAATAATTCAGTACCGCATCTTGAATTAGTCGAATGCAACAATTGTCATAACAAACATTGCTTATCCCATCGTCACGCCGATGACCACAAATGTACTGTAAAACCCAATCCCAATGTTAAACCAGTATCACCGGCAATTAAAATATCTTCGGAATCACCGGCAATTAAAGGATCAAAAAATGAGAGTTTAGCACGAAAAGTCGCGGTTATGAAATTGAAACAAAATGCTAAAGGAATGTCTTCGGTTCCGATGAATGAACGCATTTATTTTAATATTTTGTATTTAAATGAGTCAAAACCGATGTTTTTAAGCAAAGAATGGTCAATCGGAAAGTCCATCGATTGGATTGCATCACAATTGAACATCACTAATAATAATAATAATCCGAATGCAGCAAAATTGGTATTGTCTCATCGTGATGATACTGAACCATTTTCTTTTAATAGTAAATTAATTGATTTAGTTAATGACAATAAACTTTGTGACGGCGATGATCTTATAATTAAATACATTGAATAAATTGGAAATGATATTTCTTTAACTTTTTATTTTAATTAATACCGAGTAAAAAGATCCGGTGCTTTGCACCGGTATTCCCGATATTACAGTCATTAAACTTATTGATACGATAATTGTAACAATTATTGTATGGTTTACTGTAATGTACTCATTGTTCATAATTTCAGTCATTTGTTTAAATATAGAAATTTGATATGCCGATCGGTCTCAATCCAAAAAGTATCCGTCAGCGTGTCTCGCATGTGATATTTGCAGTGATACTTGCCATTGGGAAACAATTCGGGGATACACCAACACTCTTCGAGACATATGATGTCCGTACCGATTGATAGTTCTGTTCGAAAGTGTCACATGACTATTCTCGTACTCATTATGGGACTGAAGTATGCACTGATATTTCTAAATAAATGTTAATTAAAGTATGACTTTTCGGGTATTTGAGGGGATTATTTATTTCATCGGCGGTAAATGTGGAGATGATATTCTCAACACCGTCATTTGCTATGATATAATTACAAATGTATGGTATAAACGTTCAAATATGGGTAAACGCCGGTGTTATGTTAGTACGGCACAAATCGATGGAATCATCTATGCTTTGGGCGGTTTCAGCGGTAATAACTTTTTGAACAGCTGTGAAATGTATGATCTGATAGAGAATCAATGGACACAAATCGAAAATATGATTATTCTACAACATAATGCATCAGCGGCGGTCGCCAATGGAAAGATTTATGTCGCCGGTGGACACAATGGTAATGGAATCGAAAATAGTGTCGAAGTGTTTAGTCCGGCAGATCATACGTGGATATTAATTAATCCAATGAATTCCATCAGAAGTCACCACAGATTAATTAATTATGACGATTCGATTTATGCAATCAGAAGATTACAAACATCGTAAATATTTGCGATTTTTATTTATTTTTAATTTAAAACACTTTATATTTAGCATGAGCGTTGAACGTTATGATACAGCACAACATAATTGGATTGAAATGCCAAATATGTTATCAGAGAGAATTGATTTTGATGCGTGTATACTCGAAGATGAACTTTATAATAGTAAATCTCTGAGATTTATATTTTAATTACACATAAACCCCTCTAACGTGAACCCTCTCTATCGTGAATAATCTCTTTAACGCATACATATTAACCCAGAATCATATAAAACTTTTGATATTTTAATCCATTTAACTTAAAATTCTTTATATCATAAACAAAAATTTTCGTCGTAATATGATCACGTTAAAAAGGTTTGAGTGTATTTTAATGTTATAATTTATTTTTTTAATTCAAAGGTTTTTCCGTCGAAAAATTGAATGACACAACAAATGAACGGACTGAAGTGAAAGAACTTTGTTATTACAGGAATTTCGGCATATGTAATCAAAGGTCTTTCAAATGCTATTATTCTTTTATTGGATTAACGGAGAGTACGGAACTTATGGAGAGTATGGAGAGTATGGAGAGTATGGAGAGTACAGAGTACAGCGAAAGTAAAATTACTTTAAATTAGAACATATATAACATATAACGGCCGCCCTTTTTAGTCCCTTTTTACATGAAGAGTAATCATATCCTTATCCTTACATAATCCCTTTCCTCGGCTTAAGTCTCAAACAAAATATTTGAGACTATGATAAGAGCATCTAAAAGTGGCCGTTATACTAACTAATTTAAAGTAAGTTTCTGGAAGCGGATGTTTAATTAATGCAATGATGACACTGAATTTTAAATTTATTTTAATATTTTTAATATTTTAATATTTTTTATAATTGTAAATTATTATATTCTTTAAACGATATATTTCTTAACCATAAATTTATTAAATTAAATTCTTCTAATTATTTAAAAGTTATAATTTTTTTTCTAACTTTTAATAAAGTTGTATAATTTAATTTTTTTCTAATGGTAAATTATTATACACTCATTATTCGGATCTTTTTCTATTCACTTCTTTTAACTGATATCGTGAAATAAGATGGCACTTATCATTTAGAAATCATATACTGTAAAAAATATTAGGACTTTGAAAAACACGTGTTTATGATTACATTTAATTTACAATTTAGCAAAATATATTTTATTTTAATGTTTTTGCAAAAACTAATCATTGAATTCACGAATAGGGTTGTTTTAAATAATAATTGCAATACCAAAATTAGCATAGATTCCGATTATAATACACAAATACACTCATTATTCAGATTTTTTTAGCTCTTCGGGCAGCAAAAAATGATTTAAAAAAGTGAATAATTGAAATATGTGAATATTTTTTATAATACACAAGATATTCATATAAATATTTAAATCATTCATTTTAATTATTAAATACTAAAAACAAACAGATTTTTGACTTTAATTTTTAGTTTTTAACGTTTAATCGCATATATATTTAACAATAATTTAATAATGATAATAGTGATATCATATAATACGAAATGAGTTTTAAAAAGTGAATAATTTTAGCATTGAAAATAATTATTATTTTGAAATTATTGGTTAAAAGATGTGAATAATGAGTGTATTAATGTTATGCTTAACTTCAATCAAATTTATAAAACTCTTATATACCGTAAATGACCTAATAATAGACCGGTCTTTTATTGTTTTCGTGAGGGTTTTGAGTGGTCTTTTATTAGGACGTGGTCTTGTTCATTAATTTTGAAAATTAATTTTTAAAAAGAATTTATTAAAAAAATATATAGATGAAAGCGTGTGTGTGAGAGAGAGATTGTACATATACATATATATATTTATATATTCAGACTTGGCCAAGATCCGGGATTTTTTAGATTCTCTGAGGGGGTTGATACTGAAATTTTTAATTTTTTCGAAAGGGGGTTAATTTTGCAAAAATAGTTTGATAGAGGATGTCAGCCAAAAAATAACATTTGCAAATTTTCCATAATCGCTGAAATATGACACGTTACACAATAGGAAATGCATAAACTATTACAATACTCTATAATTTATTTATCAAAACATTTTTTAGTCCAAATTTTGGTGAAATTATGTATTTTAACGCTATTCCCGAGTGAGGGTTAAACGGATATTTTCTATTTTTTGAAGGGTCAAATTTGTCAAAATTCCCTAAGAGGAGTCAGCTGGAATAATCTCTACCTAGGGGGTAACCTCTACCCTAACCCGCCCTAGTCTGCATATTACATACATATTTACTATGTGTTGTTTGTAAATAGTGGTCTTTAATAGGACGTCGTCGTTTATTAATTATTAATTTTTAATTTTTAATTATTAATTATTAATTATTAATTATTAATTATTAATTATTAATTATTAATTATCGATTATTAATTTTTACAGCTTAGAGTGATCTTATAATAGGACGTGGTCTTTTAATTGGTAGTGATCTATTATTAGGTCATTTACGGTGTTTGATTTAACGGTTAAACTCTTAAACATCATCATAATTTAGGTATTTCTTTATTTAAAACATTTATATGATTTCATATTTAATATAAAAATAACTGAATTGATGATGTAAATCCCTTCACTATTACTATTGTAATACCATTATACTATTAAAATGTATTTATTATAACATTGCAATTTACTTCAATACATTGAATTTGCATAATTAATTTAAACACAAAAATTCAGAGCTGAAAAATCTTTTCCATAATTAACCATTTTTCTCCGGGTTTTGCCAGAGGCAGTCTCTGCTGAAACTTCCACATTAAGTTTTCCCATTCCTGAACTTTAGTATTATTCGCGTCCATTTGCGTCTTTCGTTCGAAACTAAAGCCATCATCAGTGTCCATAATCATAAAGAGCCGATTCCCGATCCGATATATTTCCATATTTAATATCCCCGAATCGGTAATGCTCTTTATAATCTCAGGCCAAACATTACGATGATACTCCTCATATTCTGCTATTAGTTTAGGATCATCTTTCAAATCCAACGCTAAACAGTGTCGTTTCATTGTATTTAAGCTAAGGACATATATGAATATATTATCATTATTATCATAAATCTTATCGCATACTGAGAATGGTTTATTAAATAAATAAATATTTATTAATACATTTATGACGTTATAAAGTTTTAGAAAACTTTTTTTTAATAATCCAAATGATTGAAGACGAAAGTGTATTTATTAATGTATTTATTAAATAAAAGATAATAAATCTTTAAATAAATAAATAAAGAATAATAAACAATTCAAATGCTAAAGTTATTTAATACTTTAAAATGATGATTATGTTTGTATAACGCAATTATATAAATAAATACGTAATAAATATTTATTACGTTATGTCATTGAACAAAATCCTCTAAATTTTTATAGGCCTTTAATAGAAATGCTTTTACTTTATAATTAATATATGTCGCGACGTAATATGTAAACACAATATATTAACCTTTGATAAACAAAGTTAATGTCGCTCCATAATGCGTATTATAAATATTGATGATTGAGATATTTTAGTACGATGCACGAACATCACTAAGCAATGCATTGCACTGCTAAAAATCAATCATCACAAATGCACGCCCAATTCATGGACCCAATTGATGTTTGAGACCGCAAACATCAAACACGTGCCTCCACATGCCGATTGCATTTGACCATTGCATTGCACAGAATGCCTTAACAATTCTCTTAAATTATTCTTTTATTTATTCATTAATTTCTATATATTTATGCGTTAAATATAAGCATAAAGAGTATTAATTATAAATGCATTCCCTTTAAATGTTTTTGAAGTATTTACACGTTTTACCGAATCATGTGACACATAATTAAATACCGAATTAATCAAAAGCATAATTAAAACAGTGATACGAGTGATTCATAATAAATTCATTATGAAAAGTATTTTATCGGTGATTATTCTGATTGTTAATTTAACAGCAATCGGTAAGTGTTTTACTCAAATTAATGATGTAATTATTTAGATATTTAAAGTAATGACATTCATAATCAGGTATTTCAGTTTCAGTTCATCCGCAACTGAAGTATTATGAGACCCTAAAACTCGGTGATGTGCGGCATAATATAGTAAAAAGAAGTGCCATTATTGGTGATCTCAAACAACACCATCGTCGTGATGACACTGATGATGCCCGGAAAGTGTCGTTCAAAGCGATGGGACGTCATTTCGGTCTTTTGTTAAATACGAATAAATATTTATTTTCATCACAATTCCGTGCATATTCAATTGATAGTTATGGTGTCAAAAGGCCTTTTCATGTTGATTTTGATCAATTTTATCACGGAACTGTTAATGGTGCTGTAAATTCATCGATAAGTGCCATAATTGACTCCTCCGGTGTAATGACCGCAGCAATTAATACTGATAACGATACTTATGTCATTGAACCAAAATGGAGATTCTTTCCTAATCACACATCCGATGACACTGATATGCTCATTTATAAGTCAAGTGATTTCCGACATTCCAATGGTGATGCGACACATGCCAATGAATCGATTGAATTTTGTGATTATATAAAAGTTGAGGATAATAATACGAATGACAATGACAATGACAATGGACATACGCGAAGAAAACGAGATTTTGATGATGGTAATCCATATGCAGATGATGACAATTTTATTCCTCACGCAACTCACTGCTCCCTAATGTTAGTCGCGGATTATTCATTTTACACAGCAATGGGTTCGGAAAATCTTAAAACGACCGTTAATTATCTCATTCATATTGTCGATCGCGTAAATACGATATTTAATGAAACGGAATGGAAAGATGAAGAGAATCAAAAGGGGTTTAAAGGAATGGGGTTTTGGATTAAAGAGATTTCGGTTCACACAGAGCCGAGTGCCGATATGTTTCATTATAATCATCAACGCAAATGGAGGGTTCGCGATTTACTCGAATCGTTTTCCAAAAACATTGATAATAAATATTTTTGTTTAACGCATTTATTTACACACCGAACATTCGACAATAATGTTTTGGGACTCGCGTATGTCGCTGAATCGCGAAAGAATTCTTATGGCGGTATCTGCAGTCCGAGTTATTCGTTGAATAATCAACTGTTGTATCTGAATACGGGACTCACGACGACGCGAAACAGTTTTGGCCAAAGACTTATCTCACGTCAATCGGTATTAGTGACTGCTCATGAATTCGGGCATAATTGGGGTTCAAATCACGATCCTCACAGTGATGAATGCTCTCCAAAGGGTATTAACGGAGGGTCATACTTAATGTATACTTATTCTGTCACGGGTTATGAAAGCAATAATAAGGTTCGAATTTATAAATTATATCATTATCATGGTATTAATTTTTAATTGCATTTCCTTATGTGACAGTTCTTCTCTCCGTGCAGTAAACGTTCAATAAGAGCGGTTTTACTTAGAAAATCACAACAGTGTTTTACGAGTATGTTAATTAATGTCGTGATATATGATAATTTCTAATGATAAATCTGATTGAATCACTTTAGAACCTGATAAATCGTATTGCGGTAACTTTAAAGTAGAAGATGATGAGGAGTGTGATGAGGGACTATTGGGAAGAGATCATCAATCAACTGGAAGGTGCTGCAATAGTGAATGCAGACTCGTGGCAGGAGCTGATTGCAGTGATGAGAATGCCCCGTGCTGTAGAGACTGTAAACTCCTTCCTGCGGGTGCTGTTTGCAAAGAGAGTGACCCATTGAATTGCAAAGAGGAAACCGCATGTGATGGATCTTCCGCTCAATGTCCAGAATCACTGCCACAATTGGATGGGGTCGAATGTCTCGACCGTGGACAGTGCCGGAATGGCAAATGCATTTCATACTGCCAAACGAAGGATATGATTTCGTGTATGTGTGATACCATCGGAACGGCATGTTTCAGGTGCTGTCGCAAATTAAATGGATTAAATGGAACGTGTGCCGCCGTTGAACCATTAGAAATGCTTAATGATGGTACGCCGTGTCATTTCGGATTTTGTGAAAAGGGACGGTGCGAACGGCATGTGCAGGATTTTGTGGAACGGTTCTGGGATATCGTCGAAGAGATTAATATTAACACGTTTTGTAAGAAATATTTTAATATATTTAGTGTCTTCAGACGGTTTTTTCAGTTTATTGTTTCTTAATTTAGGGAAATTTATAAAGGATAATATTGTACTATCATTTGTACTTTTGTCCATCCCCATTTGGTTCATTGTCGCGTATGTATTTAATCGATTCGATGACAAAATTCGCGAGAAATTTCTAAGTAATAGAACATCAGCGGCTGCTAAATATGGTGCTAAACAAATTCGAAGACAGTTCAGTACAAGAAGAACATCCCTAAGTTCACAGCAGTTTACTCCCCATTTAATTAGAAATGCAAATACCAGTGATATGCAAAGAGTCGCACAATCCTCTGGAAGAGGTAATTAACAATTTGTTAATTATATGCATGAATTCTTAGGCTAATTTACTATGAACTCACGCAATTAGCGGTAAATTGTTAATAAACAGATTCGGATATTGATGATGACGGAGGGTTAAATGATCCCCGACGCAATCGATTCCCATTTCCTATGCACGCTCAAAGGACCACAAAACAAGTAAAACCTTTCGGAACTCCCGTTTATTATCCTCCCGGATATGGATCATAATGAACGCTCAATTTATTATCGTATGAAACTAATTATGTTATGAAACTAATTAATAATAATTAATTATTTAATTATTATTTAATTAATTAATTATTTTAACTAAAAATTGTTGCTCTTTGAATTATCTAAGTCATTACTAATTATTAATTATTATTTGTTTATTAATTAACTTCATCATTAATCATGCCATATATTCATTAACATAAAACTTGCGTATTAATAACATCTTAAATATGTTGATTAATTACAACTTTTAGCAGAGGACATATGTTAACAAAAACATTACAATTGCTATATTTTGGAAACTCCTGTAGAAGTAGAGTTTAAAATGCTTTGTTTTTCCATTGCATTTAAATATAATTTAAAAACATATTTTACGAGAAAAGTTAATATAAACGTGTGCCGAACATTCATAGAATCGTTTTTCATAGTTAGAACTTTCATAGTAGGAACTTTCATAGAATTCAAGTTTCATAGAATGAATTTTCATAGAAAATCGAAACATAAAGGATTCTCAAAAATCCATTGAAATAATAGATTTACATTGATTTTTTAAAATTAAATATTCACAATTCCATATATTCGCACTTCAAAATTCTTGGAATGCCATTCTATGAAAAGTCCACTTTTGCAAAAACATTTTCTATGAAAAGCGAATCTGAAAAATTTTATCACCATATATAGATATTGAGAAAATGTTAATCGCATACATGAGATCATTAAACTAATTGTTAACTCTATTTATTTTATCTTTACTTTTAAATATATATATGAATAAAATCTGTTAAATTGAAATTAGATATGTTCGTAATTGATTTGTGTATTAATTGCGCATCTTCAATCAATAATCGTTATTTTAAATTTATCAAAATTATTAATAAATATTAAAGTCACGTCTATTAACCTATACATTAACCATACATTAACCTATCGGTGCGTGTTTCTTTATCTCATTTTATCGTTTATTTATTCATTTTTCTTCAAGTCTTTTATCAACAATTTCATGGTACAATTAATTTGTACCAAAAGTAAATGTTAAACTCAAAGTACATTTATCTTATACCATAGGCATTTATCGAATTGCAATAACAAATCGAAAATGATTTTCTGTAAAAAATTTTTTCACTTAATTATTCAATTATTATTATTTTATTTCATATCAATCGGTGAGTATATTTATTTATATTTATATTTAAATGCATATAATCAGATGTAATAGAGTTAAATATTTAAATGTTTGATGATGTTTAATTTATAAATATCCTAAAATTGATTGTGTGACTCGAATTGCAGAAATTGATCGGCAAAAATATTGTTCAATCGGATTATAACTAAAGTTAAGAAGAATATCAACATTTAAGTAAATGCATTTAAGTAATTTAATATAAGACACAGATATGTGTAGATTATTACATTTTAATAAAGTAAATGCCGAATGTGCAAATATTGAAAAGTGTATTCATATGGTGATTAACGTTATAACTGATATAATTTAATTTAATTTTAATATAATTTATTCTTATTTAAGAAACGGATAAAACTTTTTGTGGTAACAATGAATTGGAAAAGGAAGAAGAGTGTGATGAGGGATTATTTGCGACTATTGTTGGGGAACGCACAATTGGAAAATGCTGTGATAGTCATTGTAAACTCCTTTCGGGAGCTGATTGCAGTGACCATAATTCTCAATGCTGTTTTAATTGTAAAATTTCTCATGTAAATGAGTGTAAAGAGAATGGTCAAATGAATCGGAAAAGAAAATCCGTTTGTAATGGTCAATGTCCTGAGAAAGAATTGTGTTCGGATAATCAAATATGTTTTAATGAAACAAACATTTCTCTATGCAAATCAATTAATAAATATTCATGCATATGTGATACTCCTGAATATACATGCAGCAAATGCTGTCGTGATTATGAATTTCATGGAATGTGTTCAGCAATTGAACCATTCGAGCACCTTAATAATGGTATAGAGTGTCATTTTAATGGGTATGATGGATTCTGTAACAACGGAAAATGTTATTATAATATTAATGACGGATCAACAATTATTTGTGAGTAATTTAATGGGAATTTACATTTATGATTTTTTCTATATTTTATTCCATCATAGGTTTCTTTGGCATAGTCATACTCGTATTATTAATTATTACCGTGGATTTTTTATTATGGAAAAGGAAAAACAGAATTTCTCACTCAAAAGGCACTGCTTTTTAATAACATTAAATAATTTTAGTGTTATTTAGGAATGTTATTGCAAATATAAATATATATATATTTAGATACGCGTTAAATACGTGCATAGATAAAATACTTGAGAAACAAAAATGTATATAAAGCATATTTCAATTTATTTTTTACAAATCCATGATAACATAAATCCGATGATTTTTAATAAAATTTTTAAATGCACAGTTTATGTAAAGTTTTTGATTAGAAATGAATTGTGAAATAAATTTCAATTTCATTGTGTATTTATACATTTATACATTTATACATTTATAAAACACGGAATATTGTGACATATAAAAATACCTAAAATTGTGGGACATGTTATGAAGAAAATTAAAAATAATCTGTAGAG
>LBFL01087592.1:0-12335 GCA_000988845.1 Hypochthonius rufulus
ATTGCAATGATCAGGTGATTGGACTATTGTTGCCGAAGATTTTATCACATACAACTTAACGTAAATAAAATAAATATGGATGCACTGAGATTATTATAGATATAATGAAGTGTCTATGTGTTTGAATGTCTGTTGAGTTTTAAAAATTGAATTTATAAACAGTGTTGCGAGCATTGAGAATATAGAGCGAATTTTAATTGTTGCAAATGTATTGAAAAAATTTCCTTTTAAATTAAGATTTCATATTTAAAAATCTAATTGTTGGACGAGATAGATACAGATGCGAATCAACGGGAATTTACAGGGTTCTGATACTTAAAAAAGTGAGAATTATTATATTAAATAAGCAAGTCTGTCCCCTTTTAAACTGGAGTATATATAAGGGGGCAGACTTGCTTATTTAAAATATTTAATATATTATTAAATTATTTAACTAGCTTATAAACTCACCAATTATTAGATAAATGTATATTACAGTCTTTTACAGTATTTTAATAAATAATTTTATAAAACAGATTTTATTGTTAAAACCATTTTTTCTCAAATACACATCATTCTGTTCCCTTTTTTCATGTGTTTGATAAATACTAACTTCTATTGTTCAATGAAATAATTTTTAAGGTGCGAAGCAGAGGATTGTTTTTATCAAAATGATATACGGTTTTAGAGTAAACATTAATTTTAAAATTATAAAATTACCAACAATCTTTATAACTTATTTCGCATATGAATTCAACAATAATCTATGAAATTTAAATTACAGTACTTGAAGTAAATAGTTTTATAAAAGGATAAAAATAATACATTTTTTAAATTGTTAGAAGCATCGGGAAGCATCTCTTTCATAGTACTTGTACAGTCATTCAATATTACCATGTTTGGCTATATATAAAACTCATATCTATTCCTTATCAATTCTATTGCTTTTTAATATTTTTCTTATATTAAGAAAACATGGTATTAATGAAATGACTGTACATTACTATTCTGTGTTAATTGACAAATGTTTCTTTCATTTAATTTGCCAAAAAATAAATTTATTTTCTTAATTCCGAACAAATCCTTAGTTTAGAATGAAATTTATATGTAAAATAAAAGATTTTTTTAAAGAAAAATAAAAATTTTACAGAAATAAATTCGAAGTTTTATCCTACGATGGGATTTATTTGCACGTTAAACATTATATATGCACATCTATCGTTATATAATAAATAAATTTTAATCCTTTCACGGGTCTGAGAATCAAAAAAGCATTTGCTTATGATGATTTATTACTAAATAATTCGGGATTAGAATTTATCACCGGAGGAAAGAATATATATTTTTTGGTGCAAATCCTTTCTGATTATGTTAATCCTGAATCGTATCCAAATCTTTACTTTTATTGCAGTATCAAAAGCAAAAAAGTATCAGTAAAATATATTATAATAGTTACTAATTTTAATGATGTAATATAATATACACGAAAACCCCTCTAAAGTAAAATTGATTTTTGAAAATTTAATCGTAACCTTCGGTCATATTCGATAATAATTGCGTAGTAAATTAAAATGTTTTTTATTTTATCGAAATTTTTTCTCAGGGATTGCATATAATATTTCAACCCTTTAACTAACCCTAACCCTTTAAAAATTTAATCCCAATAATTCTGTATTTGAAAAAAGTATAAGTAAAATGGAAGATTATGAGTTAAGAGCTATTAATATGTAAATGTTTTTGCGAATGTAATTCTGTTAAAAGTCTTCGGAACATAAACAACAGTTAAAGATCTCTATTTTTATGTTAATAAAGATTTCGATGCTTAAAAACCATTGATATTTATGATTTACATATAATTCAAAGGGTTCAGAACATTTTTATCGATTATATTGAGGGGATTAATATTTTATATTTGAATTTTGAAAGAGCTTAATTGGTATGTATGATAATATTATAGTATTATTATAGAATGTATAATAGTGCTGCCCGTTGTAGATCGGGACAAATATATTTGAATTCTGTATGCATTATAGATATAGAAAAAAATCTCTAAAAATTATTTATTTTTTATTATTGATATATCCATCTGTATTGAATGTTTCTGTTCGTAATAATTAAATTTTGAGTTTAAAAATTTGAAATTTGAAAGCACTGTTGTAAGGATAATCCATTTATGCTAGCCATTAACTTCTATATTAATTATTGAATATTATATTTAATTAGGTTTACAGTCTATTATTTTTAATAACTTTAATCAAATATGAAAATCATTATAAATTACGAAGTAAAAGTGTTTTATAATTAGTGGTAAAATCACTGATATATTTACTTTTAAAATATGTTAATGCATTAAATAATTATATATGATATTAAAAATAATTAAATATTACAAAATAATTGTCGGGCATTCATTCCTCAGTCCAAATTTCGCCATAACTTTTATCATTATTACAATATAAGTCTGTAAAAAAATATCAGTAAATTTTTAAGCAAATTTATAGTTTGTAAATTTAAAACTCTAACGAAATATAAAATTCATTTTAAATTTACAATAACTAAAAGTGTATTATAAATGAAAATTGTTAATTATCAGTATGAACTGCTAAATTTTAGTGAATTAAAATTTTAAATATGAGTATAAAATTTCCTATGACATGTCACTGTATAAGGGTAAATTACGCAAAATTTTACAATTTTGCACAACCGGCAACTCTAATGTAACTCACAATGTTACATGTATATTCAGTAACTCATAACAATATCGTGATCTTTGCTCATAATTCAAAATTATATTCCAATTTTACACCGTTCGGTACAAATTAGTATAATAAAATCATCAGCTCTAAATGCGCGTAATAAAATTGTTCACTATAAACTTCTAAAATCGATTTTTATGGAATTCCCTATAATAAAATTTGCACTAAAATTTGCCGCTAAATTTTTATCTTTTAAATTTATTGAATAATATATAATATATAATATAATATAATATAATATAATATATCGAGTGTTTCATTTATACTTTTTCGGTAATATTCGTGAATGGAGATCTGAAACCCGATTCCGGAACTTTTAGCACAAATGCGGTACTATTAAAGTAAAATGAATGCCCCTTTTGTGGTCCCATTTTAAGTAAAACCCCTCTACTCGATTCCCCTTTCCATTTGGAGCATCTCTTTCTCATATGAGGCAAATATAATTTTAGTATCATTTAGCATCAATGGTATGGAAAGTTTTGTGAGGGCATTGTATGTATCCCATGGCTTTGAATATTGTACCTCATATGTAACTGCGGTCATAAAAATGGCACCGCTGCGGTCACGAGCTATGCACGAATTGACACGGACAAAGAATTACAGTGAATGAATGCCCCTTTCGAGAGTGAAGTGACTGATTTAAGAGAAAACTCCACTCTCTATTCACTGTGTATTTCGGTGGGCTTTAAATGTTCAGTATCGTTAATGGGACCTAAAATTTTAGAAAATTTAATTTTCTCGATACTAGAATTTAGTTCAGGACTAAAAACATTTGCCGCAACAATGCAATTAATTAATTAAATTTTAGACATTATTTTTTATATAATGTCATACCCTTTTAAGGGTTATCATTGTCAATTTGTGAAACATCCGAATATCGAATATCCGAATATCGAAACGGTTCAATCAAAAGACTCAAACATCAAACTCACTCAACAATTTCCCCATTGATATTCATCCTAATATAACGCACTCGTGTTTTTGACGCTGATGTCCCTATTGTTGCGTGAAGCCGTTTACCATTGTTACTAATCCCTGCTCGACATTGCATATGCCCCCAAAAACTTCCCTTTCTATACATTTCTCAATGTCTGCACCCATTTACTCGAATAATAATACCCTGAAAGTGAAATGCTTCGTGAGGTGAAGAAAAATTGTCATACTTTTTTGGACCATTGATACTGATATAACAATACTCTTATTACAATACACTTATTACACTACACATCTGCTCAAAGACAGAAAATGATACAATGTATTGTATTAAAAAATCCACATGAATATATAGATATCCTCTTCTTTGATATATTGTTGTACACTAATAATGGCCCGGAGCGGTCAAAGTGTGTTTAAAATGGTGTAATACGAGATATTTGATCGGCTGAAATTCACCGTAAAATCCTTATTATCCGATGGTCAATTGAACATCGATCATTTGAGGTTTATTCTTTAGCCTTTTCCAGTCTCATAATGCATAATGATATTCTATTACTTTAAATGATTATACTTTTCGATTCTCCATTTTCAGAAGTTTCAAAACCATAATCATATTTTTTTCGGGGGGATTTTTGTAAAATGAAAAGAAATAAAATTCATTTCGGGTTTTAAAAAAGATTAATTTTTTGTTATGAGTTCATAAATCGCCGAATTGGAGATGAGTTTATTCCCATTTCGACTTAAAATTGTTGAGTTGAGTTGCAATTGGCGGTGTGTGTATGTTTGTGATAAGCGCTAAATTTTGTAGCATTTTTTTGTGTGAAAATTTGTGGTTTTTGATGATGGAGTGCATCATAAAGATGATTACGATTTTTGCTGCGGTTTTATATACAGACTTAGGTTTTTCAGTATATTCTTAAACCCGTTTTTTACTTTATGTGATAACTCTAAGAATATATATATTTTAAGAGGTTTCGTGTCCATTGGCATTTATTTTTAACCTCTTTCAATGTCCAAAGTGATGGATTTGGTTCTTTTAATAGCAGAATATATATCACCCTCACTCATTGATCCTCAACACCGATAGCCCTTTTTATGGTGGTCATTGTCTGCTCCCGTCGCGATCCTTTAGTGCGATAAGAGATATACTTAATGTGATAAAAGTTTAAACGCTAATGTTCCTATTTAAATAGGAGTTTTCTACTTAACTGACCCTCATCCATGAAAAATTTCTTAAGTATCGTGTTTCACCGGTCCGACACTTTCCGGTCACATATACATACAAACCCTTATAACCTGAACCATCTATTACGTGAAAACCTCTATAACTTTAACAGATTCTATTGATTTACATAATTATAATTATTATTATTATAAATGAACATCTATAACTTAAAAACCATTTTATAATAAAAATTTTGGAACGTTATGTATTTTAACATATCAAAAGGCTTAAAGTATTATACAAAAAATTGATTATTTATATATAATTGTTGCATGAGATAAAGGTGCGAAGCACCGGGACTTTCACTCGTAAATATTTATAAATTAATTAATTTAATTGGTTTTGGTTGTTTTTTTTGAATAATTTAAAAAATGCAGAAGTAAATATGATGAAAATTTTAGGCGGGACCCATGGTCTTTTATTCGATTTTACGTGATATTATATATTATTATGATAAATATTAAAATAAAATACATTCCGTATTAATATTAATTCATGTTTAAGGCGAAGATTTTGATAATTCACTTATTTGGTTATTTTAATCGTTTAATTTAAATAATGAAAAATTTATATAAATTATTTGATTTAAATTTATAAATAATTAATAATAATTTAGGACTTTTTATGGGGGTATAAAAATAGAATAGACGAACTTGATCTTTTATTCAATTTTTGCACATATTATAAAATATTTGCAAAATTATTACATTACAGTATGTATCGATACAGACTCATATTTTTTAATGGATATTTTTATTATTATCTCTTTATTCATATTAATCATTTATATTTTGAATAATGATCATTTAATAATATTTTATTCAAATTTAAAAATGATTTCTCATAATTTAAAATTCAGGAAATTTTCTATTGGGTATATAAATAAATGAACTAGCCAACATTACTTAAACACTATCTGCTCAAAAACTCTATTTGGGCAGCAATATGTTGAAGTTATGGAGGTTTATGTGTACAATCTTCTAACACCACATTTTTTTCTTAACTGTTTCTTGAATTTTTGTTATTTTTGTTCTTTTTGATCCTTAACTTTTCTTTTGCGGCTTTAGATATATTTCTTATTAACTGATTCTTTTACGAAACGATATCGAAAGTCACGAAACAATATTATATTTGATCTGAAATACGATACGTAATAAAAAAATCTCAAATCCATGGCAACAATAGTTACCGAAAGTGTACATTTTCTTAAAAAGTCTAAACACACACACGTCTATACTTTACTTTTTCTTCACATATCCATTACTTCGGCTCAAAAAAGTTAAAATTGGCTCTGACCAAAAAGTACCAAAAAGAATAAAGCATAAAACGGTGATCCGATTCTAAGAAAATTGGTCATATAAACCTTTTCTTATTTCCCTTCCCTTATATAAAATGGGGATACCATTGTTGGGCAACAATTCTTCAACAATTTTCTACAACAATTTTCTTTTCGCACAAAAAGATTATATTTCTCATAACTTTTTTGAAGGTGTATCTTCAGCCATCGATAGTGTTACATCCAACATTTTGATGAGATCTTCACTTATGGTTGCTAAGTAATGGTGAAGCATAAGGAAAACAGGCCGATGCTCATTCATAAAAGCGGCAGAACCATTAAATAAATAGATTATCAATTTTGATATTCATACGTATGTGACTACACAAAAACTACCGTAACTTGAATTCTTTATAAATTAAAAACCTCTATAACTTGAACAAGTTTTCAAGATCCAATTCTATTAATTTACATTATAAATGAACCTCTATAACTTGAAAATCTCTTTATCTTGAGCAAAAATTTTGAATCACAATATGTTAAGATTATGGAGGTTTGTGTGTATCATGGTTATTGAAATAACTAAATTTTAGTGGTGCATTCACTATTGAAAAAAAAGTGATTACAGATATGAAATAAAAAATGTTATATAATATTGGACCGGTATTCGGTGAAAGTATCCCCTGACCATTCAATATCGTCTATCATCATCTTCCGATAGCATAAGGCGCAGAGTCAATGATGTAATATAAATCCAATGTACAGAATTATTGAACTTAACCTGAGGCGACAAAACTGATGCATCAGATAATCCTACAGTAGTATAATACGATATATTTCTATATGAGAACGGCTCAAATGTTCTCATTGTATTTGTGTTATTATTTTCATTGCTAAACACGTCGATGAACATCAATGCTGATCCGTGTTTTTTTGCGGTAAATTCGTGTACAGACCCAAAGCAAATTGCATATTTCAAAAGCCGCTACCGAAAGATATGAAAGAAATTGAGTGAGAGCCTCAGATGTGAGTTATAAGTTGTGTCTACATTTTTATGATGTTTATCCAAATATATATGTCACAAATGAGACTTCACTATTCCTATTTATAGCATTTAAGTTTTTCTTTAAAGGGATGGGTACGGATTGAAGAGTATGGATTGAAGAGTATGGATAAAGATTTGCTTTGAAATTTTTTTTCTATCTGTGGCATCACTGCCAACAGATCTAATATCTCAATCCCTACAATTGACACAGACATTTGCCATTCCCCAATTGCAATGATTTCTTTAATATCACCATTACTTTTGCCGTATCAGCATCATCTTCATCTTCATAGTGAAGGGGAACATTTGAATGGTTCATGAACAGCATTGATTTTGATTTATTCGGTTCGCTCTGCACTCTGCAAATAATCGGTTCGTGCCTCAAAGGCAATGATACGAATCCAAAGATATTACTGATGCCGCTTTTCTCTTCACTTTTACCTCTGTGATTCATGATTTGGCGATTCGTAATGCCAATGCTTTTACTCATCATTTTGCATCCCTTTTGCTTATATTGTATTTGCAGTATGTACGGGTCTCAGGTGATGAATTTTTGGCCTAAAATGTTCATGATATAAGATTCATATCTAGTGTATTGATAAAATTTTTATAGTATATGTCTAGTTTTATAGAGAAATTTCAAATTTAATTTAAATGCAATTTTGAAATGTCCCGTTTTGGACTCACTTTTGTCCAGTTTATACATAATCTTAACCTGAGACACGTATTATTATTTGCTCATTCATCCCCTTATGATATGATTGCTCATTCTGTTCCTTATGTAAGCATAAAGTGCTATCACAATGATAATGATATTTGAACACTCCAAAACTGAATGATTTCATAGGGTTCAAATGACATTTTTTCCATGATCCGTCCAAAAAAGTGGAGGATATATGATTAGACCCAAAAAGGGGGCGTTTTACTTAATTTTACGATTTAAATAATCAAATGTTTGCCGAAAGTCAACATTAAACTCTGCAATTTATTTAATCGTTTCGCTTTTATTTGTTTCAAAATAGAGATTGAATCTCAATTCAGCGGTGGAAAAAAGTTTTATTAACTTTTGTTACTTTAATCATGACTTTTATGTGGTGATTTCAATCACCGAATGACTAATAATTCACATGACTGCATGTTTCATGATCAATGCTCTTCACTATATTCTTAACGAAATATACATGTATACACTCAGTACATAAAAACCTCCGTAACTTGAATTCTCTATAACTTGAAAAACTATATTACCTGAACAGGTTATTAAGACTATTACCTGAACCTCAAGGCATAGTTTAATTGATTTACATTATAAATAACCTTAAAACCTCCTTATCTTGAATAAAAATTTTGGACCGCAATATGTTCAGGTTATAAAGGTTTTTATGTAAACTTTATATTTGCATTCCCAAAAAAGCAATGATCTGCCGCTTTGAAGAGGATCAAACAAAAGCTCATTGTGTTTTTCTGAGGGGATTCATGGGATGGTGATTATTTAAATCCTCTCTAAGATTTCACTATATTGTAATAGAGTTTTTTCATAATGAAATTGATATTGATGTGGATTTGGATTGAGGGTGAACGTCACACTGATCTAACTGCACATATGTCAGATTAGAGGTTCCACTGTCAGTATCCGGTAATATGTTTGATTATGACGGTCATGAAAATGAGACATGCAAATGTATGTTTGACTTATGTCAACATTTAGGGGGTTTAACATTATTAATATAAAATATATTTTTAGTTAAATATTACATCAATGATTACATAATCCATAATGATAATGATGGTGAAAATCAAAGATCAGAACACATTCCAAATCAAAATTAACATATATATTAACATAATTCAATTCATATATTGATTCATATGTAATTAATAACATATATATGTATGTATATATATATATATATATAATACTCATATTACCATTATCAAATCAGTTAATGGTAATATGAGAATTTCCCTAAACTAATAATTAATTTATATGTTAACCATATATGGATATTGATAATTAAAAAGTCATTTTATTTTTTTCTCATAACAAATTACATAATATGAATTCTCATTCATTTATCATTGTAATATTAATTAATTTCACTCATTATTATATTGCATTAATTAAGGGATCATTTAATTAGATTTATTCCGCCCCAAAACTAAAATTAAATATCCCTGAAAAGAGTGTACATTTGTGTAACAAAAAAATACTAATAATATATTCGAGTTTAGCATAAACGCCATTCAAAAGTGATTTTCAATGCGCAGAAAAAATGTAAATATAACATAACACTAAACCCATAACTTTTATAAAATACTTTCACCCCTAAAGTTACTTTTTGAAGTTAAACCTCATACCATAAACATAATAATATTCACTCGAACATGGGATAGGACTGTGTGATGTAAAATATTGCCCGAAGGGCTTAATGTTGAAACACTACTCTATTATTTTTTTGAGTGCATTTTCAATGAAATAATAATTTTTTGGTTCTTTCTATATTCACGTATCATTTGCACAATGATTTTTGAGTGAAACGTGAGTGTACAGTTTGAGTTAGAAAATCTAAAATTGAAAATTTAATCAATAAAATAGTGTTGAATCAGTTACTTTGTAAATTGACGCTCTGAGGTATGTAATAACTGAAAAAATTGTCTTACAAAATGATTTTCATTATGATTTTTATACAAATCTTAGCGTAACATTTTATGTTAATTTCTCTCTTTTTTTATTTTATTTTTTCTTTAAGATTTTCTAAGATAAAACCCCTCAATTTAAAGATTTCAATTCTATTGAGTTATATATTATTTCACTGAAACGATCTCTATTTTCGGGTTTAGCATTTCCTTTTGGGCCCAAAACTATAATGGCATACGTGCTCTGTAAGCCAATGACATGCAATTTTCATTTGGAGATGTTTAACTTTTTTTAAGACTTTTTTTTGTTATTCACTCCATTGCAACACTCCATTGCAACACTCTATACCTTTTCTCTAAAACCGAAAACCGCCGGAAGCTCTAAAACTAAAGCCTCTTATATTTATTCGGTATTATAAAATTGACTGATATATATTACTTATAATTACCCAATATATTTATCCACTCCCATACGTAACAATATGCAGGAATCTACAGTGGGTTTTTGTAGGTCTATTGGAGGTATCTGTAGAAGAAATCAGTAGAGGTCTGTGGCCTTCAAAAAAATACAGGTCCTGACATTAAAAGGTCCTCTATTTTTTTTTATAGCGCGTGATTCTATACTCATCCTCTCTCCATTGACTTTTTACCATTTTTAGACTCTATTGTACGGCTAATTTGATGGTCTCTATTCACTTTCACTCGGTACTGACTCTAATCCGTTCGTGAATCATAAGGAGCCATTCAGTGGGGGGTACACTCTATGCTCGGTTATGTCAGTCCGTTTGAATCCTCTATTCGATGGCATTTCTTAAGAAATTCATTGAATATATATACACTTTTTACCCAAAGAGAGAGACATGAAAAAGGGAGAGTCAAATAAAGAGTGTTTCAGTGTCTTTGAGTGAGAGAATTATTGATTTACCGCAACAAAAAAAAGTTAAAATATTCTTTAAATAATTTATTTCTCCGCTCCGAGTGAAACCCTTTTGAAGACACGAGAATTTCAATTAATGATTCGCGTGAAATGATAATTTTTAAAAACTTTTTTCCTGAAAAAAATATATAAATTATCGCTTTTCCTTTGAAAGTTGTATGATGTAATACTTTTCTTATCGTATAAGACGCTTATGGTCGGATATGATATCACCGATATCATTGAATCAAACGTTTTTCGGTATCATAAGTCATGATTTTCAATGACTTTGAGAATTCTTTAGTAAAAAATTAAGTTTTTACTTAGAAAATGAGTTTCGTTAAAAATGACTCAAAAATGGAATTTCAAAGTTTTTTTCTGAAATATTTTTAAATACGGTTAATGATAGAATTTTAATGGAATGGAAAACTCAATTTTTTTCAAAAGATTCACCTGTGATTTTAAAATATAATGCGTTAAAAAAATTGATAACGGATAATATAAAAATTATACCGCGAAAGGGTCTAATGATTCGGTGGGGAATTAAATACTTAAATTCATGGAGTATAACGATTTTTTTAAAAATAAGTATATATATCTATTAGATAAGGATAGTGTTATTGATGCATAACCATTTTGTCGCTATGTCATTACCTAACCTCTCATTTTCAGCATTTTAAATATTATTTAAATTTTAATACACTCGAATCTCGATTTATGTCTCCGTAATTTTATGTCTTTTTTCTATTTATGTCCGCATATTTTAAAACAACTTTTCACTTTTACATAAAAATACATTCCTTTGTATGTCCGATTTACATTTATGTCTCATTTTTCTAAGGTCCGGGGACCGTCAAGGGACATAAATCGAGAGTCGAATGTATATTTTTTCAAAATATTCAAATCACAATGAAAGTAAAAGTTAAGAATTACATTACATAAATTTAGCATTAAATGAATCTTTCATTGAGTTTAGTACATTCGCAATTATAACGAAAAACCGGATGAGACTTAAATATGTTAATTCCAATGAATAATGCATTACTTGAGTCACCGCCTCTATATGTATATTCTTTAATCTTTTTTATATTCAGAATTAAGTTAATACCTTTGCCAAT
This sequence comes from Hypochthonius rufulus, assembly GCA_000988845.1. Taxonomy (NCBI): domain Eukaryota; kingdom Metazoa; phylum Arthropoda; class Arachnida; order Sarcoptiformes; family Hypochthoniidae; genus Hypochthonius; species Hypochthonius rufulus. Next base: position 11,889 of record LBFL01087592.1, read on the forward strand.
GAAAGATTAATCAGTAATTCATTAGGTCTTAGGGAATATATAATAACAAAATTCATGATCCTACATTAATAATCCCAAAATGTTGATTAATCTGTGATCTGTTAATTCACGACATACGTTTATCCGCTAATTTAATACCGAATATGGAAATTCGCGCATTAAAATGAGCTTTTATATTAACACATTGTATTAGAATTAACATAAAAAACTTGACATTAATGAGTGTTAAATGCATGATTTATTTGATAAATGAAAATGTTTTTAAATTTAAATATTGTTATGGATATAAACATATTTTTAAATTATAATTTAATAGTTCATAAATACATCATAAGGGAGTGTAATTTGTTTAAAATGTTATGGCATTATCATTTCAAATGATTGTTTCGAAATAATTTTATGTTATGATTTGCAAATCTATGGTCCGACGCAAGAACAGCACTTTCT
>LBFL01089061.1:839-14738 GCA_000988845.1 Hypochthonius rufulus
TTTTAATTAAATTGTAATGGCACATTACATGGGTATGGACATATATTACATTTAAAGTTATTGATATAAACAAAATATTTAATAGAAAATTATTGTGTGAAATAAATGTTTAATATTTATTTCATTAATTTTATTTCAATCAAAAAAATAATAAATTTTATTATACAAATTAAATTTTAATTAAAACCTTCATTTGTATAATAAAAGTCTATTCAAAACCGTGTGGTTTTTTACATTTTGCAGTTCCGCGGGGATATTCACTGCAATAATTTGATCCCACATAATAATGATCAATATATTTGTTAACAGAAGTGTATTCATTAAAAGTGCATGTATCTTTAGCAATTATAAGTATACATTGAAAACCCTCCAAAATTCCACAACACGCATTCATCTTTAAATTGTGGGGAATACTGGGAAATGATGTAACATTCCATGACCTCATTGCATCATCCATGCATTTCCTCATTTTATTTTCGCCCATTTTCTTTGTGCACGTTTCTACGAGAGGGGGAATTGGGATATCTGAAGGTGTTGGAGATGATAAAGTAGAATGCGTTGTGGTTTTACCTAAGATATCAATAATATTTACAATTAAAATTTTATTAATTGCATTAAAAATATATTTTAGAATTATAATATAAAATTATAATATAAATTTAAAATTGTAAATAATTTGAAAATACCATGAGAATTATGACATTTTTCTGAACCTCGAGGATAATCACCGCAACTCGCAGCATTCGCGTTATTTTGAATCTCTTGGATTTTTTTAATTTCATCAGAACCACATTTAGTTTCTGCCAATTTAACTATGCAATCATCACCACCCCATGCTGCGCAACATACTTTATTGAGAGGACCGCTGAGTGTACCATTTGAACATATGGATATATCCCATGATTTACACGAATCAGTAATACATTTTTCTATATCTTTTGGACTTAACTTTGATACACATACCGGCATAGAATCGGAAAGTGTTTCAAAATCACTTAATTCTATTTCTTCACCCGAAATTTCAAATGTCACAATTTCGCGATAGAAATTGAAACAATTGCCATATACGAATATGGTCAAAAGAAATAATAATTTTAAATAAATCATTTTAATTTCCATATAAACAGCGTATATTTGCGTAATTTGCGTTTTATTAACGGTTCAAATCAATAAAACGACCTTTGAAATCAGTACTCAAACATTTTTCAATATTAAAATAATCGTATGATTATTTTTTATCACCAATTTATAGACTCAAGTGATTGCGCAGTTAATATTGCAATTCGTAGAAAGAAAACACAGAAAAGATATAAAGAATATAATACCATATTTTCGCGTATATAACCGGCGGGTTATACAAAGAAAAAAGTGTATTTTTTGAAAAATAATAGGTGGTGCGGGTTATACATCGACAAGGGTTATTACATGGAAAATGTTTATAAAACTGAAAATCATTAGGTGAGGGCTATACATGGATGCGGGTTATATACGCGAAAATACGGTATATCTCGATTATCTGTCGTTCATTACTATTCAAAGAATTAATAATTAATAAGTTAAATCAAGAAAATTTTATCTATAAATATAATTAATTGAATAAATTTTAAAAGATAATAATTATAATTACATCAATTAATTAATCATAGTCATGGATGAATAAACTATAGTTAAAAATAATTTTAAAAATTTGCTACTAAAAAATACTAGAATGTATTAGTAATGAAAGTTTTAGAAATACAGATTAATGAATTTAGAATTATCGCACATCATTGAATCGTGATTCATTACGTATTTAATCCTTTAATGATACTGAAACTATGGGAACGATCGTTACAGTTATGTTTGTATTATCAGAAATTCACATTGAGTCATCAATTAGCAGATTTAGATTATTCTTATAATGAAATTTCATAGACATTTACCGGGATTTTTTCTGACATTATTCCTCTTAAAGATTCCTCCAAAAAGATTAAATCGTTGGAAAATCAATAATCAACATGTGCTATTTCTAATATTAGTCTCTGCAATGCAATTGATAGTATATTCGCTTTCTAATAGTGATAAAAAATTGTAGGTATTGTTATGCAAGTTTGGGATAGACATACAGAATCACAAACATTTTAGTTTTTTAAATACGGATGATATAAATTTTACTCATAAATAATTTTAAATACTATGAGATGCAACATTTTTACATCGCAATGATCCTTAAGGACAAGGGCACCGCCAGGATTTCTCCAAGGGGGCATCCAGAAAATTACGTTTAGGAACATATTTTTTTTTCTTTTCAATTTGTTAAATTGATTTTGTTCCAAAAATCCAGGGGAGGGCAAATGCCTGGCTTGCCCCCCTGCCGGCGCCTATGCTTGAGGATTAACTTTCCCTAATTAATCACTTTGGTGAGGGTAGTTTTCATCGAATAACTTTGTATCGAATACTATATCCGGGCAAATGTTGCACCTGCAAAAAATAAACATTCATCGAATTTGCATGCATTGCAAAAAGTAAAGATCCATCGAATGAGTTGCAAAATAGTATACTTTCATCGAATGGGGTTTCTAAGAGTTTCAGGAACCTTAAAATTTTTATTCAATATTACACTTAAACCTCTTTAACGTGCCCATATTGCAGCAAAAATTTTTGTTTACGATAAAGAGGATTTTACGTTTAAGGGGTTAAGATAGCTAACGTTTATATGATTTGAGGCTGAGAATATGTTTGCGCTAAAGAGGTGATTCATGATATAGAGAGTTTGCGTTAGATAGGTTTATGTGTAATATTTATTAGTTATGAGTGATTTATTATTTATCTCTTTGTCAATGGACATTTTGTATATTTTCGATGAAAAGTTATTCGACGAATGTTTACTATACCATTCGGATGCATTCTGATAATTATAATGATTATGATGATAATTATAAAATAAAGCAGAATTTAAAAATTATAGAAAATATACAAACGATGAAAAATATAGCAAATATCAGGAAAATAGTTGAACGAAAGTTGGAAAATTGTACGACTATTACTATAATGAAATAAATTAACTCACATAAAGTAATTTGTATTTATTGCCAAAATAATATTATTGAAAACAATTGTAATTAAAATGAATTTAAATTAATAAATTCAACTTAATTAATAATTTAGATTAATTTTTGCATTTTCCATATAAATTATAATAATAAATCGAATATAATATTAATTTATATTTTTCAATTGCATGAAATTTTTAATGAAAATGGCTACTCAAATCCGTGTGATTTTTTACATTTAAAACTCCCGCGAGGATATTCAGCACAATTCTGTGCACCTCTATAATTTATAAATTTTTCAACAGAAATGTATTCATTATAACTACATTTGTTCTTAACTATGTTAAGTATACAATCTAATGCTTCCCAGGTTGCACAGCAAATATTCATGCTCGAATTTTCATGGAATATTGATGTATCATTCCACGATTTGAAGGCATCATCCCAACATTCATTTGATTGATTTTTGTCGATTTTCAATGAACACGTTTTTACGAGAGGAGGAATAGGCATATCTGACGGCGTTGGTGATGGAAAAAAAGAAGAATGTGTTGTCTTTTCACCTAAAATATCAATAACATTTGCTATTAAAATTTTGGCATAAATATATATATTTCCAAACAATATTATATATTTAACTTATGAATAAAATTAGTATTTATTTAATATTTCTAAATATCAGTATGATATAAAATACCATGAAATGTTGAATTTTCACATATTTCTGATCCTCGAGGATAATCTCTGCATACACTTACACCCGTGTGGTTATTTTGTACTTCTCTTATAGCCTCAACATCATTAGGATTACATTTATCTTTAGCCAAATTTAGTATGCAATCGTCAATATCCCACACTGCACAACATACTTGCTTAACTTCACCCATCACTTTGAATTGTTTTTCAATAGGATCATATACAATACTTACATTCCATGGTTTAAGATTATCGTACCAACATTTTTGTAAATCTGTTTGATTAATCTTTAATTCACATGATAGAATGGATATTGCATCTTCAAATTCTTGAAAATCGGTTAACTTTATTTGTAATTCTTCATCTGAAATTAGGGATATTGCATTTTCACGGTCGAAATTAAAACAATTAACAGAGATAAATACGGTTAAAATAATCAATTTAAAATAAACCATTTTAATATTATTATTTTAATATTCGTATGAATTTCATTTATGTTTGAAATAAATAAAACACTCTTTGAAATCACTTTTTAAAGATTTTTTCTATGCCAAAACAATTGAAATTTATCATTGATTTATCAGCTCAAACCATTGTATTTCATTTCATATTGCAATTTATTGTATAGAATGTTATGAAATATTGCAAATCAATGTAAATAATTTTATGATTTAATATGTTTTTTTGCAATTTTTAAATGCTATTTCATATTATGAAATAATAAATTAGATAAATAATGAAATAATGTTTTATTACATTTTATTAAATTCTCAAATACAGTGCGTTCATTTTGCTCTGAAAATAGAGTTGCATTAAAACAGATCAAAATTTATTGTTTAATGTAAAAAAATGTTCAAAAATGCATTATAATTCACAAATTGTTTAAGAATTTATCTTTATAAAACATTGACATTTGCGGGGCCCGATACGAATTGTAAGAAATTGCGGGTAGATAAAGGAGTTTCCTTCAGCCAATGAGATAACAGAGAATTGCTAGCAATCAGAGTGTTGTATTCCATGATATCAAAACGTATAACTGAACTTATATCTTTTAAAAGCGCCATTAATTTTAAAAATATATAGAATTTCTAGATAAATTCTAAAAAAGTTGATTAGACATTACACTAGGAACATTGTCTCGTGTTTTCCAAAACATAAAATGCATAGTTTACTTATATATAGAATTAAAAGGCAATCATTTTTACCATCTATCACGTTAAACAATAAATTTTGATCTGTTTTGATGCGACTCTATTTTCAGAGTCAAAATGAACGCACAGTATGTACGCAGATTAAATTTACAAAATTATTATAAAATTTACTCAAAAATATTTTTTATATCAAGTTGATACTCTCAATTTCATCGTTTCCAGACACATTACGTGTATTTCAGAATATTATGAATGGATGTGAAAATAATTTTGTAATAATTAATAAAATGTTATTTTATGAATATTCAATTTTATTAAAATATAAAAAAATGAACTAAATTGTTCAAAATGTAAACACAGATCAATTTTGAGTAAATTGTGATAAAACATTATTCCTTGCATACTTTAGGTATGAACATACGATAGTGTCTAAAAAACAAACATTTTCCTCGTGTCATAAAATAAGAAAAACCGGCTATCGGTCATCAAAATTTTCTATATATTTTAAGATTACAATTAATATTCAGTGTAAGAAGCGGAATCAGATATGTTAATTAAATCATTGTTAATATCAATATTAACAGTTCTATTAAATTAATTATTATAATAATCTACACTTCCATTTTTTATAAACTTTTGCTGACTGAAAATGACATTTATTTGCACCTTCAAATTCGTCCGACAGTGTCGGTATAACATGAATTGCAATTAATTAATATAATTTACTTATAATGCAAATAGAATTAACTAATTAAGTAAAAATATAATTGTTTGATCTTAAATAGAAATAAATAAGCAATTTATAATACTAAAATCTGCAGTAATATTATTTTAAATAAAAGAAAATGTCGTTTTAAACTGAACCTTAAAGAATACTCTTTCCATTTTTAGAAATTTAAACCGTCGATTTAACTCGAATTATACCGACAGACTTATAATAACAGAGATAAACACAGTTAAAAGAAACGATAATATAAAATAAACCATTATAATAAACTTCAAAATAAACACAAAAGTGTATACCTATAAATAATTTTGTCCATATGTGGTTTATATATAAAAATAATTTTACGGAACTTAAACAATCTGATACTGTTAAGGGTTTTACGGTGCAAATATATCAGAGTGATAAGATTTCATTTCGGGTGAACACCATTCCATAATACAATCATGAAATTAAGAATTTTAAGAATAAATATTGTTTGTCGATGAGAATAGCAAATGCAATTAGCACTTACTTAATGAATGATCAGGTTTAAAGTTTTATAGATTATAAATTATTTATTAGATATTTTTTAAATGTGCTGATTAGATTAGATGTAAAACTGCTCACCCTAATAGTATTTGAATATATCTATTGGGTTCAGAGGTTTCAATGAGAAGTGTAATATTGGAAATGCTGATATGCAATGAGTGAAATAACTGAGTTTTTCATGAAAATATAAGATATGTTTAAGTTCTTTTAATATACACTCGAGTCTCTCGAAGTTATTTATGTACCCTACTTTTATGTCTTGACTTGTTTTTGCAAATTTTAAAATCAATTTTCACTTTTGCATTAAAATTTATTTCTATTTATGTCCCATTTTTCTCAGGCTCGTCGCTTGACATAAATAGAGACTTGAGCGTATTTACAAAATGACATTAAATCAATCGAATAAAGTCAATACTTAAATATGAGATAAAATAATAATGTGAATCTTAATCTAAAAATCGATTTAAGAAATGGTTGAATAATAAAGGAAATAGTAATTTTCAAATTATTTTATAGTATCATTGTTCTAATCAAATATTATAAAATAAATATTTAAATATTAATGATTAGAAAAATGCTTAACAAATAAATAAACTCCCATCATTTGTATATATATGAATTAAAATAAAAATATTAAATATCGATAAATTTATAATAATTTAATCAATCAATTGTCTGATTATGAAATATAATAATAGAATTTTATATATGCTAAATAATGATTAAACTCAACATCAATATAAATATTTATATAATAAATTATTATCTTCTAATGACATATTTATATGAGAAATAACCGACAATAGCTATGATCGACAATGATCCGACCACAATCAGCATCACCCCCCACCTAAAAAAGATAATATTTTAATGCAAAATTATTGTTTGACAAATTACCATGGAAAATGGCATTTCGATGATTCGTAAGGATAATCTTTACACGATGATGAAAATAGGTTTATATTAAAGTTTTTAATGACTTTATATTCATCAGATGTGCATTTATCTTTGGCCATTTTAAGCATACAATCGGTGCCGTCCCAAACTGCACAGCAATACTCTTTATTAATATTTCTACTCTTTGAATTGTTATTCATAATTCCCCATGAATTAAAAGCATCATTTTCGCACTTTAGTATCGCATTCTGATCCAATTTTGCCTCACATTTGAGAACATTCGGAGGTACATTTGTAGTGAATTCCAAATCACTAAGCAATTGTTCCGATAATTTTACTCCTGAAACGTTAAAATAATTTATTATTAATATTGAAATTACTAAAACCAATAATTTAAAAGACATTGTGATGTACAATGAGATAGAAACTCAAATTAAAAATAATGCGTCAATCGATTGAATTTCATATTTATACTTTTTAATAATGTAAATATATGAATCATAAGATTATATAATTGAGTAAATATAAAATAAAGAACAATTATGTTACTGATATAATTGATTTATTAAATTTGAAATCATCGGAATGTTTTGAATTTATATTTCGAAAAATGATTATAGTATTTGATATCTTTTAAAAGCCATTGTTTTGTGATCATTGACCTATGTTTTTATAATAAACACTTCATATACATGTACATGTAGATTCATGCATATTAAAATGTGGTTCACTAATTTTTGACACACCATTGTTTATCTTAATTTTAAATTGAGATCACAGATTATAAGAAATTTAAATATATAGTGTATGGATATTTATGTTTTTTAAATGTATGCACTGTTGCTATGATTGCTGTATTTAATTAAAAAGATATCATAACACGATATGACTCGTTTATTTTGTTTTTTAATTATGAAAATAATATTTTAATGGGATTTTAATTTTACATTAGAAAACATTTGAAATTGAGTGTTTGCCTTTTATTGGCGATGACTTCGATATAATTGAATCAAATTAAACAAATAAAAAGTTTACAATATTTAAATGAGAAAAATACAAAAAATACAAAAAGTCGCTTTGCATCAAAAATTAAATTGTAATTTTATTTAAAAATAAAAAATTTAAGTAAAACAAGTGCATTCATCAGATATAAAAAGGTTTTTACCTTAAAGAGATTTGAATAATGTATATGATTCTGGTCTAAGAATTTGTTTACATAAAGAGAATATTTACGTTTAAAATTTTAGTGTTTTTTAAATTAAAATTTGTGTATAATTAGATGCCTTTTATAATATATTTTCTAAATTTTAATGATCAAAATTATTAATTCATTTGTTAATTTTAATCATTAATGTAACATACACTGTATACACTGTTTCTATGCGACATTCTCAAATTCTGCACATAATATGCTAAAGTTGGGTCAATCTAGACATGGATTCTCAATTTCAAGAATGCACAAGATTATACTTAAAATTAATCAGTAAATATGAAATAAATCAATATTGCATCTTCAAAAGCAAATCAAATATATTTTTAATAAGTTTGCATTATATTACATTGTATTGTTGTTAGGAAATACAAACGTTATCAGAAATATTTCAAGGCATTGATATTTCTAAGTGATATTAATTGGAAAGTACAAATAGATATTCCCTTACTTATTTAGAATAGAGTTTATCTTAATTGATTCTTTGATAAAAATCCACCGTTTTACAGCTCTATTAAATGCCATTTTGTTGTACAGTTATTAGCAAAAAGGTATGTTAACCGATGACTAAAATTAATATCTTTTTCATATTGAATATATATTTTATTTATTTATTCCTATCAATTTTACCATAAAATTTAATTTTTTTAGTCATCAGTCAACATGCGTTTTTGCTAATATCTGTATGTGTACATACATACTTGTATGAATAATTAATCATGGACCTGTATAAATGTGTCACGTACCATATGTAGGTATTTGAGAATAACTGGTATAATATAATACTGAAGTGACATTATGCGTTCCATTGCTAAGAATAATTTGCAGAATGTATGAATGCTTTGATATTTGTCATTAAAGAAAATAATATATTTTCGAATATATCGTTGTAATAATATCTATTTCGATTATTTAGACCCGGCCAAGGTTCGAGATTTTTTGAGTCCGCTGGAGGGAGTAAATTTTTGACTTTTCCATTTTTTATAGGGATAAAATTTTTCGAGGTGGTGGTGGGTCAGCAAAAAAACTCAAAAAAGGGGCTTAATTTTTATTCGCTGAAATGTCATTTTACACCATCGGAACAACATAATCTATTACGATATTCAATAATTAGTGTCGTGGAACTATTTTTACACGTAATTTCAGTGACAATTCTGCATTTTTGTGTAAAAAATTGCTTCTAATCGCTTACCGAGAGGGTGTAAATTTGAATTTCTCAATTTTTAAAGGAAAGGGGGTAATTTTTTCCAGAATTGCCTAGGGAGGCACACCCAAAAAATAATTGGATTTAGTCCGCACTTTTAAACACAGTTAAATGTAATTAAAATTTAATTTTTATTCAAATTTTGCATAAAAATTAATAAAATGAAATTATTAATGAGCATTTTATAAAATTAACGCCTCGTCAATCGGTATACAACAAAAGCAATAACTCCAATAATGATCAATGACCCAATAACGATTAACACGATTCCCCACCTAAGAATGTATTTTTATTAGCATATTAAATACTAAAGGTAATATTTTAATATAATACCATGGGAAATGACATTTTGGGGTTCCCCTACGATAATCTCTACATGGACCAACATCTGAATCGATATTTTGTAAATCTTCCAAATTTTTAGCATCATTAGAATCACACTTCTTTTTAGCCAATTTAAGTATGCAATCGTCAATATCCCACACTGCACAACATGCTTTCTTAATATCATTACTATTCACTTTAAATCGTTTTTGAATAGGATCATATACAATAATGACACCCCATGATTTAGCATTATCATACCAGCAGTTTTTTAATTCTGTTTGACCAATCTGGAATGCACATGAATCAGCAGACTTTGCATCGCCAAGTTTCTGAAAATCATTTAACAGTATTTGTATTTCTCCATTTGAAATTACAGATGTCGCATTTTCACGTAAGGAATTGATGCAATTAATGGAGACAAATATCGTTAAGAGAAACAACAATTTTAAATTGAACATAATTCGTATAATCATTTGTTGAATACGAAATACACACTAAATTAGTATAATAATGAATAATATTAAATACTGATATTTTAAAAAATATATTAACTCAATGAATGATTGAGAAACTAAAACCGTTTCATATTTATAAAGCTTTTCAGAAATATCGTATTATAGGAAATTGTTGATAAGCTTAATACGTCAATATAATAGAATATATTAGGGTGAACACTTTTCTAAAAGTGATTATTCTCTTTATTAGTTTAGAACGGTAAAAGTGGTCACCCTAATTGCATTTGATTGTATCTATTGATTGCCTCAACTCAGGTTAATCAATATTTTCATGCGGAATTAGAAATATAAAAATGTTTATGTATAATATGAGTTCATTGAGCAAATATGTTACGTGTATTTAGTATAGCTGATTATTACATTATTAAAATATCATATCAGTAATTTATGATAGCTATAAATATTGATGCATAAAATAATATAAATCATGAAATATATTCTCAAAATACTTGTGGATTTTACATTTTTAGTATATACAGTGAACTATGTATACGGTGTACATTACTATACGGTGTACGGGTTTTGCTGCACCAGAACCATTTGTATGCTCAATAATGTTAAAAATGTTTTATTACGGTGTACACTTATATGGAGTACAAATCTATACAGTGTATGCTTTTTGAATGCCACTGTAGCGTTCACAGTGCATCATTATGGTGTACATTGTTATTTTTACTTAAAAATGTCGCCAAAAAATTGAATTGAAAATACATTCAATGCATTTAATACATTAAAACAGATTAAAATTGATGGTTTCTTTGGAAATACTGGCTAAAAATTATAATAAAAATGACCAATATTTTGTATTTTATTAGAAACTATTTTTATTTGATAATTATTCAATAAAAATTTTAATTTGGACATTTTTCTATACAGTGTATAAATCTATAGCGTGTACACGAACATCGGGACAGAGGCATACACCGCATACATACTTCACTGTAATTGCAAAAATTGTAATAATTATGAATGAATGAATATCCCTATTTTTATTCGGAGTTTGTCTTATTCAATAGCCATTGCTCAATGTTCGATTTATATATATGTATATATCTTTTATTCATCATTTGTTTTACCCTCATCGGTATCGGACTGATCAGTTTCCCGATGCAGTCATAGTCACCGATGAGAGGAGAATTTTTGTTTTTTTAATTAGACGAGTATTGCTGAAATGGCATTAAAAAACTCGCGAAATTAGTTATGTGAATTAATTAGCATTTAAAATGATTGCAACGAGTAAAAATGCTCGGTTTTTTGCACCTAGTTTTGCATTATCATGCAATAATTAATTTAATAAGCAAAATATATTGCTAAAAACAAAATTTATAAATTCAATGCAATAATTATAATCTTAGTTTCTATAGCAATGCTCTCGACAATGTTTCAAATTCATATTTTAAATGTGCGGAAAGGTAGAATTACACAGACAATTCAATTTAATAGTATCGATTACGGACATTTTTAAATATATACAGTTTTTTGAAAAATATTTAGAAAAAGTGGGTCGTGCTCTGCCTTGTTAAGAGTTATACGGAATTTTTTCAAAACTTATCAGAAATATATTTGAATATCACATTTTACGGATTAAATATTAATTTAACTTATAATTGTCGTAATTAATATGAATAACTAATGTATTCATATTCATATATTCACAAATCGTATGTAATGCATACGAGCCTTATATAGAGTATAGATATAGAGTAAGAATTCAGATATCATATTTTTCAATTAATACTAATAATTTATATAAAAACATTCTTATATTTTTGAAAGAACTCAGCATATATTCGAAAAAGTCTGTAATTAATGCATATAGAGTGTTTATCGGTGTATAAAATTTACATACACATTCCGCCCAAAAATAGATACACTTGTGCAAAATATATTTATTTTTATTAAATTTTTAAGTATATAAGTAAATTTATTTAATTTGATGCATTTTAAACGTAATAGATTAATAGTTTCAAAGTATTTAACTTCAACATAATGCCAAGATTGAAATTTATACATAATTTAGGTCTAAGACTTTGATTGCTATTGTTTGCATACCTGGAACTGTACGTATCTTATGTTTGCAATGATTTAAATTAAATAAATTTACTTATATATATATGGAAATTGAATTTAAAATATCTAAAACATTTAATATTAGTGAATCTATTTTTGGGCGGAATGTGTATTAAAAATTTTTACATTTTTGAACACAGTGTTGTGCAATACGCATACATGCACATATATAGGTGTATAAAATGTGCTATGATATTGCTATTAGTTTCAAGGTTTTCTAAAGGATCTTATCAATTGTTACAAATAAATAGAATGGTTTTGATAATACTTATTTTTCACATGATACTTTAACTTTTGATTGCATAAAGAATATATCAATATATAACGATAAATCACTTGAAATTAAAGTTTATCGTTTATCATCGAATAATGGTAAATTATTTTCACTTTTAACTTTGAATTACTGAATTGAGAAATTAAACATCTGTTATATTGAAACACATTTATGACAAGAATATTTGATATTATAAATAATTTCACAATAATATAAATAAGTAATTGAATTACAATGTTTGGATAAAATTACAACAAAATTAATAGCACAAATACAATGGTTCCTGCAATAAACAGCGATATGTGATCAAGTTGTTTGAAAGCCTTTAATTTTTAATTATTTAACAATTGTATATGGCATTTATATGACATTTTATCAAATGAAATTTAATTATATATTTTAATTCTGCCGAATTAATTATTATGAATTAATTTCCATGCATCATAAATGTTGCGCGATTTTTATACGCGCAGTTTTCAGTTAATTCACAATATATAAATTGAATCCAAAACAAATGCAAAATGCTATTTGTTGTATTAATTTTTACTACATTTTTCTTTATTATTCTACTAAATAATGTCTCAAACCGTAGGAAAATTCATAACATGTCGCGCTGCAATTTGTTGGGCCCCAAAACAGCCGTTGACAATTGAAACAATTAAAGTTGCGCCACCAAAACGTGGTGAGATACGAATTAAGATTATTGCATCGGGTATTTGTCGCAGCGATGGTCATGTTCTTGACGGTCATGATCCGGATCTTACGGTAAAATTTCCAATGATTCTCGGTCATGAAGGGTCAGGTATTGTTGAATCAGTTGGTGATGATGTCACTACTTTAAAACCCGGTGATTATGTAATCCCCTTATGGTATCAGCAGTGCCGTAAATGTAATCTCTGTTTAAGCGATTTCACAAACAAATGTGCGAATTATGATATTAATCATGGTTATGTTCTCTCTGATGGAACATCACGATTTAGTATGAATGATGAACCAGTATATCATTGGATAGGAACATCCACATTTTCAGAATATACTGTATGTACGGAAGCGGCTGTCGCAAAGATTAATCCAAAAGCAGATCTGAAGAAAACATGTCTCATTGGATGTTGCATCGGTACGGGCTATGGTAATCCAATTAACATAGCAAAGGTAAACTCTAACACAACATGCGCTATTTGGGGTCTCGGGGCTATTGGTTTGGCGGCCGCTATGGGATGTCGTGATATGGGAGCGAAGAGAATAATTGGTATTGATACGAATGAAGA
>LBFL01089552.1:0-11374 GCA_000988845.1 Hypochthonius rufulus
CTTAAATTAACCGCATTTCAATGGGTAATTATCTGATTACTCATTTTTTGAATTGAGTAAATTGTACGATGAATAGAGTATAGTTCAGTGCTTTTTAGTTAATCAAAGTCCTTTTAGTTTAGTTTATGCAGAATAAACGCTCGAAATATGTATGAAAATAATTTTCATTTATTAGGTTCTAAATAAATATGCATGTAAATAAAATTTGCCTAAAAATATACATTGACACTTGCATATTACGCATAATAAAATTGCACCGATTGACTTCATATTATACTATAAATGCATATTTATTGATATGCAATTAAAATAACGCTAAAATATGCTAAATTCGCATCCCTTATAACTAAAAATCAATTTCATTATAATTTAATAATCATTAACATCGAGAATATTCAATAAAATGCATTTGTAAGTGATATTTTATTTCAATAACTGAAATAAAAAACATTTGAGTTATGATCATTAATTATAATCATTACTAAAATTACAAATAAATTTCATTAACTATAATTATAACTAAAAAATTAAAATTTAATAACGAAAATTAAATTAATTTTAGTTACAGCTAATGTATAGTCAATTATAATCATCACCAAAGCTATAACTAAGAATAATTGAAAGAATTTGCAACTAAATAGCACTTTTATGGGGTAAGGGTATTGAAAAAATCAATTTAACAGTAATCAATCAATGGTCTTATCATATCGACTCTTTTAGCATCTGAAAAATTATAATTCATGAGTTAAATGGATTCTTTCAAATCATTTGTATAAAACTACGCCTCTCCTAAAGTTAACTTTATGAATAGATTGAATCAGCAGAGCGCCAATCAATTCTGAATAATTATTATTAATGACCATTTTAAGAATTTATTAAGAATTTCTTAGCATAAAATTAGACGAAAAACATTTGGTTAATTTTCATTTCCATTTCTGTAGATTTTGAAAATATTCTATTACTATAAATGGAAAGGAAATATTGAACGTGATCAGCATCTTCGCCAATTCCTCTATCGTATGCCTTTATTAATCTGTCACCATATTAATAATGACTCAGATAATTCCATCCGCAATTAATTACTGAGAAATCAAATATCTTAAGAATCTCAAATGACATATTTATTTTATATTTAAAAATATTCACCGAATTAACTGCTTTCATAATTTATTACTTCCGAAAATCGCAATTTTCCCCCGAAGAGTAACGAAGAGTAATAAAGAGTAATAAAATAAAATCACATCCCAAAGTCTCATATTATTTTTCATTTTTCTCAACATTTTCATCAAACAAATGATACCTCATAAATCGTACCCCTCATAAAAGTACACTCTTTACAAATAAAATATTCAACGCTCATAATTATTACAATTATAGTATTAAGAAACGTTTAGTGATACACGATTACCGCATTTAACTTTATTTAAATTAATGTCTGTTCGTTACTGAATTGAAAATCGTTACAAAATTTACATAAAATAATTTGTATCGCTTAAAACAATTGCATTTAAAGAAACGATATTTAATGTAAATTTTTTAAATAAAAATTTGCATTTATCCATTAATTTAAATATTTAAATATTTAAATTTTCACGAATTCCGCACCGGAATTTCATTTAAAGAGGCATTTTCGACATCGGAATTTGACTGAAATATAAAAGCCCACGATGTTCGAGCCAATGTTAGGCTCAGTAAATTAGGATCAGTAAATTTGTAGTTTTTGAATGAATTAGTATTTGTAAATACATGTAAAATACACGTATGTTTATAGTGGCATTTTAAAATTGAATTGAATCAGCGTTAACATGATAAAGATGATACTGTTATTGAATTAGCATCAAAAATGGTATAATAATTATAGTGTTGGTTAAACAACAAATAATAGGTGATGCCACGAATCGGTAATTTGTTTCAATTCATCCATCATTTAACTGAGGGAATGAAAAATGGTATCAAAAGTGAAGCATCAGTGAAAGATAAAAAAGATGCTAATATTAAATGATGGCGCATGAGAGTCAGAGAAGGATCTCATTGATAAGCATATATAGTAATAGAAAAAGGCTATCGTTGGTGTAATGACCCTCTATTTGGGCATATATACGTATATATACGTATATATAAGTTTATATACGACCATATAATAGTCTATATTATTATATATATATGATAACAGGTTTCTGCTGTGAGTGTTGGTTTTTATAATAATATGTTTACATAAGAAGGGACGGTAAAGGTGAAGCATCAGTTCTGCGAGACTTTAAACCAGTAATTAAGTGCCGAGCAGTGAGGTGCGGTTCCAGAATATCAATTATCGGGAAAATGGTGGGGGCATATCTCTTCCACTCAAACATTCATTGTGTTTTGCAAGCATAGGTGGTCCCAAGCGATGGTTCTCAGGTTTCCTCATCAGATGAGAGTTTCTTGGCACTCATCAGGTGGTCCTCTCCATGACATGATATATATTTTCATATTTGACCCCTCATTGACCCCACCACCACATATCAGCTCACTTATAACCATTCATTAGCCTCCATCCTAATTCATGCCAATCTCTTGGTTATGAGGCAACTCTTGAGCCTCCCTCTTACAACTTTAAGTGCATCATCTTTTACATTCATCTGTTCATCTGTTCATTCTTATTGTATATTACAGGGAAATCACATAAATTATATACACTCTGTATTATCGGGTTTTTTGCCGTTCTCTATTGGAAATGATTAGAGAGTGAAACTTTCGATTACATCTGTGATGAAACAAACCCAATACAGTGTTGAACCGAATGTCTGACTCTATTCCAATGGGAAATCTCTAATGCTTCTGCCACAGCTTCACCTGAATCACTACGTACTGCAGAGTCTGACACCGCTTCTGTGTGATACGGACCATCGATGATGCTCATCAAATCATGTGATGCATTTTGAAAATGTGATGCACGTGAGCAGCGGTCCGTGAATTGCAGCAATGGCTGCATGAATTGCTGTAATCCACAACTGATGGTCTTTCAGCCTCATCTGTGCTGATGTTACGATTTTGGATCTTCAATTTATGCCCTATACGAACATAGAGTGCCATAATAAGCACCGTTCAATACTGTGTTATGCTTATATAATGCGGTGAATCACACCATAGTTAAGGCTAAATGAACATCATTAAAACTCCGGTAAAAGTCTAATTCATTCGGATAACGAATGATTTGATTTGACATTACAGAGAATTATAAAAAAGAAAATATGCGATGCGATGATGATGATGTACGACAAAAATGAAAACAAAAATTGCGGATTTTTGTATTATTCCTTTTGAATGATGCATTAATCTACATAATCCATTATATAATTGAGTGTGCATATCCGTACGGCACGATACACTCGATGTGAAGGACCACCTGCTAATGTACCAAATCGGGGGCCCTAAAGATATATTATTGCCACACATACATTACTATGTTATGCCATTGTATCATACAATATAAGAGCAGTTAAACATTACGCGAACCGAGTGAATGGATGAGCGGCCGAATCTATTGATCGATAAATATTGTATTTTCCTATGTTTTCCTATTGCCACTGTTCATGCCACACCCAAACACATCGCGTGATCAACAAAATAAGCATTTAACCCCGACATTTGGTATCTGTTATTGCAAAAACTCTTCGGTTCTGAGTCCGTTTATGCACTCCTATGTACACCTTTATGAATATGTCATTAGGTTTTGCTATTTATATTGAAACTGTATTCTGAAAATTGCATTTATTAACATACACCATTGCAAATGTACATATATATTTAGTGAGGGAAATCATTGATGAGTGCAAATAAATTACAATGCCAATCAATAAGCTCCAAACCAAACAGACAAAACAAACATAAGATCACTCTCATCTCATCCCAATGTCTGTTTAAACTTATCACTCCCGAACAGTCACACTGTGAAAACACAATTACAATGTATTTGGTGCATCTCCAATTACTGTTCCCATTGAAAGTCGAGTTTCGATGTTCTTATGCCAAAAGAGATACTTTAGTAAATCATGTCTTAACGCGAATAACCGTCGCGCAGAATATCAAAAGCGGATTATAAATAAACAAGAGTAAGCAGAGTACTCTTTTATGCTGTCGTAGGCTTAGAAAACAACCAATTTATTATGTAATAAGTGTCAATCAAATGAACGTATTTGCATATTAATAAAGGGAGGAGAGGAATGACGACATAGGGATTCTCGACATAGGGATGTATTGAATTTTATATGACACAAGAGCTTTATTTTTTACGATGGCATGGAATGGCTGCAGATAGTTACAGAGAAATGAATGAGACAAGAGTAAAGACCATTTTGATGGACTTAATGTTAGTCTCTCTCTCGCTATGGGATGCAGACCCTGGCCTAAGGCCATCACCATGGACATGCCTGAGCCATTCCTACCTTTCGAATCTGCCCCTTTTGATTATCTTCGCTAATAAAACATATGCCTAATCGCACATCCCTATGGCCTTTCTCATAACTCATCCATGGCCCGGACACGATCACGCTCAACGCCAACTAACAGAGCATTATTTAGCAGAGCTCTCTAAACAGGGATCGCTAACAGAGGCATGCAAATACAATAATTTAGTTTTTAAAGTTTTTTTTATAAACACATATGATAGAGTAATAATATTTAAAGTAAAAAGTGGCTCCATTGATCTCATCTCATCAGTGTACCTCTCCGGTGTGTCTCATTGGTGAGCCTCCCATGCGTTTGGCACCCCACGAACCCTCTTCCTTATATCATTAAATAGGGGTCTCAATCGATGTATCATATACTGCCCCACAACAAACATATTATTGGGTATTCTCTTTCTCTGGTCTCTTTCCCGGAGGCAGAAACAGAGATGGTAATTGTTTTAGATGAGAGGTCTAAAAGAGAGATAAACACAGTTTATCTGTGACTGGAAAAAAGCATCACACAGTTTGTCTATCGCATTGACGAAGTAATTTTACAATAATTATCTTTGCCTTTAACAGTAACTGAATACAGTAACTTAAAACGGCCCTCTGAGGTATAAAGTCATTGAATTTTAACGGGCAATTCATATTGGGAATTTCGGCAGTCCCCACCTTTTCTCATGAAGTTTTACATAAAACGTGAGGAGGAAGAGACGCGTGATGAGTATTTCAGTATTTTGCTTAAACGTGTGTATATAAAAAACAGAAGAGTACATAATGAATAATACATAGGGTCACATACATTCAGAATTACAATTAACAGGGAAAGAGAGAGATCTAAAGTATAATGGTCCAATAGATTATTGTGTATTCTCAGAGTTTATCTAACGATTTGGGGTTTGTCAGGAGTTCTCTGGTCAATCTCCAGGTCATCTTTGCTGCGTTCTCTAGTGAGCTAGAAGAAAGGAAAACACATAGATAACAAAACATATAGATAAGGGCATCGTAAGACAGAGAAATATCGTTATCCTATTATTAATTAGTTGGTGAATACGGTGAATACGGTTAATGGTCAGAGATTAATGGGAAATTTTTATAGAAACAGAAAATCTGCTCAAAGAGATTATGTGGGAGCGAAATAAGAGAGCAGAGAGCAGGTGTTATGTAATTTGTTTGGTATTATTTTTAAAGGTGTGGGCTTTGGGAATATATAAAACTTATGTTTAGAGGCAATTATATTAAAATTATATTAAAAGAGTGATTTTGGAACGCAAAATTTCGATAATTTACAATATTAAGTGTGTGTGTGCATAATATTAGTGCCATACCTGTGTGATTTGCCTCGAAACAGATCTAAATTTGGCAGAAAATAGTGCGGACATCGACGGCATTGAAGACACGAGATGAGCTGCAGAAGAATGCCATTGATGCGGTCACCTAAACACAGTTCGTCCCATTCACATTCGCGTGGATGTTTCTCACATTCGTACAATAGTAATGTCTTTAAATGGTAGGCATTGATGGGTAAACCGGGCAAATCCAAGTGTCGATCACGTAGTGTTTTCAATATCGAAAGACATTTTTTGCGACATCCTCCCTATCGGTGGGGGAGACACACATAGTTAAGTACACGGGTTGCATAGAATTGATGGTTGAGATTGTAAAATATTTATTTATCGCACACAAGACTTTTATGGACTCTCACCTGAAGCAACCGATTCTCCGCTTCGAGAAAACTCAAAACCCATGCATCTCCCTCCATACTGCTCTGCTTACCCTAAAAATCCCATAAACGAAACGTATAAATTATAATCGAATGTTCTAATGTCACCAGAATTGTTACCTGAAGTGAAACGCATTCTTTACTCAGGAGATCGAACCCTTCAGCTTTTACTTCGGATACCACATTTGGTGGTGGCCATGGACATGTCGGCATTGGCCAATGCGCTGCCGAACGTGGCCATAGGCCACTGCACCGAAACGCTGAAAGGCCAATAGAAATGTTCATTTTATAGTGTAATTTATGTTTATAAATAATAGTGATAATTGCAATCATAGTAACAAATACAGGGTCATTCATGACGGTCTATAAGATTAATAGTTTTGTTGATAAATTATTTCAAGAAAATAGGAATTCCATTGGAATCCCGTGGAATGGAATCCTATGAAATGGTAAAGTAATATTTTCTGTGGAATCGAATGGAATTCAGAATACGTTCACTTTTTAAATAAATGATTAATTATTTAAATACAATAGAATTTGATAGACCTTTTAAAGAATGATTCTGCATATTGTTAGATGCAATACCAAACGTAAATGACTTACCGGGAGTTATTTGCACGACATACCGCTCCCTGACCCTAAGTTTGACCTCACTGGTGTCGGGTATCATTTTGACCAAATCCCTGTACGTACTTTTATCACATGCTTGGGCCACCTTTAATGAGACACCAGAATATAGCATAACAAATGACTTTTTTAATAGTATCTTTCAACTCAATATACATATTATTACTCAATATACAAATTATTACTCAATATACATTGTATATTTGCCTTTAAGGGACAAGCGTAAGACTAAGCGGATGGGCGTAAATATGACTAAAAAATTCTTTTTGTAAAATTAATGACCACTCATTGAGTGGAACTCACCAATGTTTGGAATCGCGAACGTATCTTACGTGCACTTAAGTATCCACTCGCAGTTATGAATTCGACCCAAAGGGACATCGAACGTTTCCGACCGTCTGATAACTGACAGTGAAGATACAATTATTGTTATTGTAAAAAGTTATGAATAAATGAATAGTAAAACACACACTGAATTAATACGTACCTTTAATACGGCACATCCGGGCAAAGAACCATCATCAACAAAATTAAATACTCCCATTTGATTCAGATACAGAACGACCTCAAATTCAGTGGGCGAAATCACTTCCAAACCTAATTGGGCAATTCAGTTGGAGTTTAAAGTTCTTTAGATGGGCATGTATTAGTGATGGAGTGTAATTATATACACTTCAAGTAGCGATATATTCTTTAAAAACTATGATCACCGTCATAATTATCATTTAAATAGTTTATCATTTGAATTAATTATTTCAATTTTGAAACTCTATCCTTTTGCTTCGTTAATTAACTATCATTGAAATGATGTGCACCATTAGCGAATGCCCTTAAACCTGCCATTATGTGACTTTTTAATTTATAGTATCGTATGGCCTTTTATGTCAAACTTTTATGTCTGTTCATACTGCTGCTGTTTAAACCCTAAAAACGAATTTAAGTGAAATTCTTACCTTCGAAATGACCATTGCATTCATTAAGACTCGATATAAACCGTGGTTCTTGAACCTCAACTTCTTTTAACACATCCTGAACTATTTTAGTGATTTCGCGAATCGTCTTCGCGATTTGTCCTCTCCTAATAAAACATTACGACGAAAAAATGTTTAATTATAATTTATATTCGTACGTTATACGGTGTTAAATTTCATATTCTCCTAATGTAATCATAGTCTTAGTCTTAATGTTAGGACTTAGAGTTTTACTTCGGGCAAACAACATCTATGGTAACATAAATCGTTTTGATTATAGTGTTTTTATTATTCGGGTTTAAAATGATGTAAATAATTATGATAATTGAACGTTTCGAATAATTTAATAATGTGTTTAACGTTAATGTTGGTAATTGAAATGCTACTGTTTGTGGTTAACTATCATTTTGACAGAGTCAAATGTACTGTACTGTACTATACTGTACTGTACGGTGCTGTACGGTATGGTGTATAATAAATAATTTGCAACAATATAAAAAGTGATGCATTCACCTGTACACAACTCGTTCATTACAATATTTGTTGATGTGAAAAAGCAATTTACTTGCACCAATAGGCGAATCGGGAGGTACGAGCATCGTGTGTCTTCTGGTGTATTGGGATAGCCTTCGTTAACGAAGAGACGAAATAACTTAACACGTCTTCGTGAAGTGAGAGAGAGAAACACACCACTCTCACAGTTGGATTATTGGACCCGCTAATGTAAGTTATGATACCCGTGAATCACCAGTTTTAAAAAGTCACTGCGGTACTGGAAATGTCATGAAAGATGAGTCCCGAATGATGAGCGGTTCCAAAGGATTTCGCACGGAATCACTAATAAAATATTCCCTTTACATTGGCACTAACAATTTGACGGTGATAATAGTGGCGGCACCGAACTCAATGCAATAAGATTATTGACTCTATATGCACATATGTGATCTATACTCAGATGGAGTAATCAAAGCTGAGATATTT
Organism: Hypochthonius rufulus; assembly: GCA_000988845.1. Classification (NCBI taxonomy): domain Eukaryota; kingdom Metazoa; phylum Arthropoda; class Arachnida; order Sarcoptiformes; family Hypochthoniidae; genus Hypochthonius; species Hypochthonius rufulus. Next base: position 8,730 of record LBFL01089552.1, read on the forward strand.
TTGTAAAAATGCGTAAATTGTTGACTGAGCATGGCCCATGCACAGTTTGAATGGCAGAGTGATATCTCCGAGGCAAGTGCTGTGCCGTGCCGATGCACCGAAGGAAATATTTGTGGAGATGCCACGCGCATACTGCCATTCGGGGCGTGTTATTTGTTTTAACATTGGCTCAGAGTTTCAGCGATTTTATACGATTCTTGTGTGAGGTCTTCTCTAAGTACCCACTCCAACCTTTTTCCTCTCATGATCCTCACAATATAAATGATGCTCACTTTTGGCAATGTAATCCTATATAATATATGGCAAATGCTCTCTGCTCTCTTTTGTCGTTCCTCCAGAGACCAATAGTGGCGTAACCCCTCCGATCATTATTATTTATTATCCAAATATTTCAATATGAAAATCTCATTTTCTCAGTTCACTATTTTTGTATGTCATTTAATGTGAATAGATCATGTGTCAAGTGATTAGTCACTTATTGATTAGTAAATTAATGGGACATTCCGATTCAGGAATACGCCACTTTTTCATTGGATTATTGATTTTTTCTGTTGGAAACCATTGTTTTCACTACGCTATGGTTGTGAATTGTTGCGAATTTTATGAGCCCAAATTTTTTACAGAATGTTTTTGCCGAATATTCTCGTGTACAAAGAACTCTCCCAATTAATATGTAATAATGATAATCATTGTGAGTGTTTAAAGTAAATAATTTATTTTAAATGATATGATCCAAAAATGCGATCCTAAAAATTGATAAAACAATGATCATAAATATTGAAATAATTTATTAATTTCAAGAGACATGAAACAATGCCACACATGAATAGACGAAAATACTTTTATGCTCATCACAGTGTTAATTTTTCAAATGTTTTACGATTTTATGGGTCCAAATTTTGCAATAATTCTCTTTGTGTGAGCATTGAGATGCTAAGAAAATGAATGATGCGACTCTTCTGCAGGACTTATCTTGATTTGTCTGGAAACGTAAAGGGAAATATTTCTTTTGGGAGCTGAGAGCACAATAATTATTTTTAAAGACACCAAAAGATTATTATCAGAGTGAAGGACGAATTTCACCGTCCAAATCGTTATAAACCGGCAAAAAGTGACTCTATATATACATATACATATATATACCCTCTCGGGTCTGACAGCAGCAGGACGCATATATTTGGCAGGACCAATTTGCCAAATTGCTTCGTTGTCTTTGCCATTCAAGTCAATTGCATTTCCAACAGTTGTGTCGTGATTTTTGATACGTTTCAAAGGACTATTTTTTCCACCAGTGATTGGATTTTGTGAATGATAATAAAATGGTTTTATATGCAAAAAACATCGGCACAACACTTGCATTGAATGTCAAGTAAAATGCATGGTATTTTTATATGTTCTTAAGCCTTTTGAGAGGTGCCAACAAATTTTGTTGTTCTTTAGTTCAATATCTCACTCTGAGATCGATTGATGATGGTACAATCGGTGCACTCACGACTCTCGGCAGTGTATTTAAGTACATAAAAGCAGAATATTCAGTATGAAGTGAATTTACTAACAGACTCAGAGACATAAAGACTCAATACAATGAAACCATTTGAAACTAATCGGGCGTATAAATATCACTAAAGATAGGTATACATTCGGCACAGGGGTTCGGTTCATATAAAAGGGAGAGGAAAGAGAAAAGGCTCAAAAGAGTGCCGTCCCATTCTATGTCATGTCCGCGACTCAAAATGTTTGTCCGTCTGTTGCTTTGGGGCGAAATAACTCAGTCCTATTACCGATGCATCAATGAATATTGACAAATATTTTTTAATCTTTTATAGAATCATATTTTAACACACGATATACAGTGATGTGAGGACAAAACTTCTCATATACACATACGTGTAACTCGAGAGGACTCAATTCCCTATTATGATAACATTTTTAAGAAAGTGAATCGTATGCCTTTAAAAAATGCGAATGAAAAGGAATTTTCTGATATGTTTTTCTGAAGCAAATAATAATATGGCATTAGAAATAAATGCATTTCCATGACGAGTGTTCGCCTCAGTGAAGACGCGACTTGAAAAAACTGAAGAGAGAGATAAGAAGGGATGGTATTTGAGATACCACCGTAGCCGTACCTTTATATAAGTATCTGGATATACGTACCTGTATATACATACCTGTATATACGTACCTGTGTGACGGCCTTCACTAATAAGTCGCCTATATTTAGGCCGGACCTGTCGACGCCATAGAAGACAGTATTCACAGCAGGACCTAACCAATGCGATACTATCAATCAGTTAACAAGTAAAATATACGGCGTTTTTCAGTCCATACTTTAATCTCAACTGACATAATAGCTCTTATGTAAACAATATCCTATCATGTAAATGGGAATTATATGTAAATATACCCGCTGATATACCCGAACTGATTTTGACGTTGGAATGGCATTAAACAAATGCTGCCGCAGGACGTAAGACCATCAATGATTGTCCATCATATTCTGCATTTCAGTTTTGACAATATAATGTATCGACCATTACAAGCACCTGAGTATGTGTACTCTTATAATGCATGTGTGAATGTCAATTTATTCAAATAACTATTACTGTTTCGTGATATTATAATGTTATTTCTGCTTTAATCAT
>LBFL01090666.1:0-12427 GCA_000988845.1 Hypochthonius rufulus
AGAACTTAAATAATCACGTGATGCTTCATTCGGACGTTACAATTAATAAAAGTAAAAAAATAAATGATAATATTGATGATGATGATAATTTATGGACATTTTCAATTGATCCTAAAATTGATTATTTAACAAAATTCAAGAAAATCGATGATGCATTTGAATGTGAATGGCCTCTGTGTGAATATAGAGTTACGAAATCAGAAAATATTAAGGGACACATTTTTAATCATTACGGAGTTAAACCCTATAAATGTAATTATTCCGATTGTAGTTTTAGAGCCGTACGGAGAGACACAATTAAAAAACATATTAAAGTTATACATTTAAAAACCGCAAAAACTTATGAATGTAGTGATTGTGGAAAGAGAGTGAAATCACTGGCGACTTTGAGTTTGCATAAGAGAATACATGAGGATGTTTGGGATAAATGTCCATACGAAGGGTGTGATTACAAAGCACGGACTAAACATGCATTATATTTTAGAAAACACATGTTAAAGCATAAGGGACAAGAGATGGAAAAGAAACGTGTGTGTTCATGGCCCGGATGTGAGTCCCGATTCATGTTTTTACCTGAATTAAAGGATCACGAAAATGTACATTTAGGAAAGTACTTTCAGTGTACGGAATGTGATGCAAAATGTACAACGAAAGAGGGAATCAAAAAACATATACTTTCACATAAAGAAAAGAATATAACATGTGATTGGCCCGGATGTGAGTATGTCACTAACTGTGTACAGCATTTGAATAGACATAAGAGATACAAACATAAACGTATACGTAATTACGCGTGTTCATGGGACGGATGTGAAAAGAAATTCTTTTGCCTGTGAATTCCCCGGATGCGGATGGAGATCGTCGAGTGCCGGTAACAGACGTATTCATATGAGAAATATCCATGAAAAGAGAGGCGGAAAATATCGGAATCAAATCAAACGAAAAAATAATTAATAAATTTACACAAAACTAAGTTAATTTTCAAAGTTTATAATTTGTAAATACTTTGCAATAACTCATATAAATAAATATATGACCCCTTATGTTATGTTTGTTTTGAATTTAGCAAAACATTGTCACGTGTATAATGGTAATATTGAAAGAGACTACCGAAAGATCACTAAAATTTATGATTTAATTATATAAATTATATGAAAAAAAGTGCCATAAATTCTACCCGAATCCACCCGAAACAACACTAATGTGTACATATATTATAAACATATTGAAATATGAAAAATTTAATATTTATTAAGACCTGAATCAGTATAATTTATTAAAAATGTATTGATTAATGAAAACACCACCATCATTATCACGATGCACACCATCATTATCTTTACAATCAAAGATCCGATTTAAATAATTATGAATAACTCTATTATATAACTCTATTGCTAATTTCTTTTATAATTATAATAGTGCATGCGTAGTGTTGTTTCCGGTCGGTCGGGTATATGAGACTCGGGTATATGAGACTGTCATGGTTCAAGATTTTCCTATTTCATAGTAACGCATGTAACAAACCAAAACATACCGCTCAAACATTTTTTATTTAATAATTCAATTATAATTTTGAAACTTTTAAATAATTATATAAGTAATACCTGAAAGTTTTGATTATAGGAGTTTAAATAATTATCTATTCGTGCGAAATTTGTCACGTTTAAAGCACCTGAAGACGCTTCCATTGAAATTTTGAAATAAACAAAACTATTTTAATAGACCAATTAATAGACCAATTAATAAACTAATTGTTTTAAATGTAAATTAAATTCATCGTCAGAAATTAGGTTTTCATCCATAAACACTATTTTCAATGTGACACTTTAATACGACACTTTAATGTGACCATTGGAAAAAGTCGAACCGATTTAAGTCACAACTTTTTCGCTCACTGAAAATAGCATTTTTCCAATATTTTAAATTCAATGTTTGAGTGGTTTACGTTAGGTTATTATTGTATAGCTCGAAATTGCCTCAGTTGGATGCCCACACACCACTCTCCTCCCCCGGCCAACTCCTCCCCCGGCCAAGTTTGGTATATTCAATTATATATTTTATTATTAAATTATTAAATCAGCGGATATTGTGTTTCATGATTTTTGATGATGAGCGTCTAAGTTTTGGGAATTGCCTAATATAAGAACCCCAAACATGGAGATTTAACAACTATTTTTGGGATGCACTTTAAAACGATCACCGCATGTTTAGCCGAATATTCGTTTCGATGAAACAATTCACCGAATAAATTATAATGCGCAATAATAATTGTATTAAATTCAATGAATATTAATAATAAAAACTTCCCTTTAAAACACCCCCATTTTGTCGATAGTAAATACTGGCATTGATTGACTATTAACTGAATCGTATCTTTGAGTGTCGTGTGAAATTAGTCGGAAATTGATAGTCTGAGACCATTTCAAACGCCAAATTCCACATCATATAATAGGTTCGTCCGTAGAATTACTCAACGACAAAGGAAATGATTAATAAAATGAAAATTTCAATTAAAATCACAAAACTCATATAAATATACATTCATAAGTATAAAATTGATTCCGATCGTTCGTCCATTGTATTTATCACCATTGAAATGTGCGTTCACTTTTATTTAAAAAGTTCTTCCGATTGAAACGACCCTTAAATTTTAGTGATAATCATCATCATCTAAATTAAAGTCCACAATTAAAAGATGACGCATTATACATTAATTTAATTAAAAATAAAATTTATTATTGAATTATGCAAAAATATACGAAAATTAATTATTAATGCGACACTCAACACTATCAACAGTCAAATGAACTGTAAACGCTAAGAGACACATCGCTTCACACATACATACACTATGAACTTTCATCAGAAAATTGTTTAAAGATTCAAACGCTTATCATTAATTACTAATAATTTAATTTTTTTATTGATATGCGAAAAGCCTTCACTTTGAATAATCGAATAACATTGGGACGTAAACAGTTTATCGCATATACGAATATACAAAAAATGTGAAATACAAAAAATGTAAACGGATCAAAATCTTCTGAATTTTTCTTTTTTTAAATGAACATTAAAAGTAAAAATTGCGGTTTAATAAATGTGATATCACCACAGTGTGCAAAAATTATTAAATATTTAAGACTAAAGTTTAAAATTTTGGATGATTCAACTTATTTATAGTTTTGGTTGAGAGTCAACCATAGAGTCAACCATAATAAATACTGATGTTAACATACTACTAACACGATATATAAGATATATCCAGAACAGAGCTACACGTTAATATTATTGCACGTCCAGAGGCAAATGTTATTTCTTTGCAGTTCCATTCGATGAATGCTTACTTTTTATAACCTTTGCCTGAATATAACTTTCGATCAAATCGATTCTATAAAAAAAATGACGATATATTTTCAACGGCTAATGTTTTACATTTGAAATTGAATAAACTTTTGATATTGATGTTGACATTATGGGAGTTTTAGTTGAAACTTGTACATTGCTGTGCATCGATGGTAATATTAAAATTATGTGTATTAAATTGGACTGAGTTTGACATGATTTGACATGATTTGACATGATTTTATTTACTAATCTCTAGAAAAACAATAATTAGAATTGGGCCATCGGATGACACTATAAACAATTGCTATAAATAATGACACAATTCACTCTCAAAAGTTTCTAATTACTTTAAATGAGCATTTTGCAGGTTTTAACGGTCAAAAATTAATATTATGCCCAAAAATTTTCTAAAAGCAAACGTATCATAAAATATTTACATTTGTTTATGAGTTTTACAATTTATTAACGGTTTTTGGTAACTATGGTTATACTTTTATATTTATATTGTCATTGTTTGTGCAGTGTATGAGTTAATGTCATTCATCATATTGTATAATTACAGTTATATCATTACATCAGCAGATATATAAGAAATTTGGCATTTGAGCGAAACGAGAATTAATTGTAATTAATTGTAATTAATTGTAATTAATATAAATAAAAAAATGCATATTATAGCAGATTAATGTTACACATAAACTCCGCTATCAGAAACTATTTACAGAAAATCATAATAAAAATGAACTCTCTACAAATTTCGTTAATATGGTTCGTTAATATGGTTCGTTAATATGGACTCTTCTGCAATTCGCATAATCCCAACGTGCATAAAGTTAAAATTATTGAGATTCTACTGTAATTAATGAAAACTCTATGATAAATAAGGACTCTCAATAACGTGAACAAATATTATGTACTTAAAAATAGTTAAGTTTTAGGAGTTTATGTGTAATAAGTTTTAAGAATTTGGAAAAGTTTTAATAAATTATTTCCTATAAAAATGTTAATAAATAATTATGTAATTAATAAATAAGCTGCACAAATGCGGGAGAAATACTTAATCATCAATAATCATAATGTACAATTCACACCATAATATTAACTTAAAATTTTACGATGTAATAACAAATGTTCAGGCGATATAAACATATTATAATGTAAATATAATATGTATTTAAACAATAAAATTGCAATTTAAAGAGATTTCGATTTAAATATTTGTTTTAAAAAATGATTTTTTTGCGTATCAAATGAATAATCTCTTTAAATATGCCATAAATTGTCGATGAATGAAAATCACATTTTATAATTTCAAAACAAAAATCAATAATTGAGTAATCATTTAATTAATTAATTACTTTTACTAAATGTGGGATGTCATTTGCTATAATTATAAATGAACAGCATCATCATCGTCAGCATCATTGAGCCACGGATGGTTGAGACAGACATTTGCTTTGGCCCTATTCAAAGGGTCATATTCGAGCATAGGCGTGAGGAAATCGGCGAATTGTTCGGCCTCTATTGGGTCCCAATCGTACTTTTCGGTCAGAACCTCGAAGAGACCCCACGGCTTTAGTGACTGAATATTTCGGAGTTCGCCTTAAATATTGAAATTAATTAATTAATTTGATATAAACAAAGTTCAGATCAATGTCCAGTCATGAATTATAAAAACACACATACCGCTAATGATCGAATGAAAGCTCACCTAAAACCGTCACATAAACAATAAAAGCCCAAAAGCCCGGGCGTTAATTCAATCATTTGCGGTATACTCAAAGTTCATTGTTTCATTCAATCATAGAGAAATATACAAAAACCTCCTTAACATGAATATTCAGTGAATTCATCTATAATGTGAACAGATCCGGACATTATTAATCAAACCTTTATATTGTAAAAACAATTTTCAAATAAATATATTCACGTTAAAGAGGTATTTGTATGTAAATAACGAACTTTCATAGCATCACACTCTTACACGACTTTTTCCATTTCGACAGTCTCACAGACACACGTTTCTCTAATTTACTCGCCCGAAACTGACCTCTTTTATTAAAAAATTCTCGTGAATATCGACCCGAAAATGTAATATATTTGGGAATTGGACCCAAAAGTTCGATAATATGTGCCAAATGATCATCATCACGTGAGTATTCTTCAGCCGAATGCGGTTCAAATAAATAATCACCCGTCGCGAGTTCAAATGCCATACATGCAGTTGACCAAATGTCCGCCGGCGGACCGTACCCCGCACCGAGAATCACCTCCAAACAACGATATTGACGCGTTTGGATATCTTCGGTAAAATGATGATCCTAAATTATATTGTTCCAAATAAATACTAAATTTAGAATATCTTATATAATCAAATCCAAATCTTAAACCCTAAAATGTGTGCATATATCATATCAATACTCAATATACATATTCAAATAAATATAATCGCAATATTGACACAGACATTCATGTTATAGAAAGTTTCCCGTGAAAAGAAAAAAAACCTCATCATTTGTTTATTATAAAAGTTAATGTGTATAATTTCAGTATGTTTTATATAAGCTTTGATTGCATATGCATATGTATTTGTAATATAAGTGTACGATTAACAATTCTATTCATTTGAATACACTTGAATATCGATTTATGTCCAACGATTATCGTAAAAAGGCAGACATAAATGTAATTATGTCATGAAAAGTGACGCGAATAAATTGAAAACATCCATCGAAAATAGACATAAGTGAATAAACATAAATTCAAATCAAAACACTAATGAAATGGGGGAGTGAAATGTATCATTCTGTGAATTGTTCTTTCTGCAAAATCGGTTGTCATATGTGGTTCTGTGATATGTTTTTCTGTCAAATGTTATAAACTAATGAAATTGATATGTCACAATATGTTTGGATTTCATATTATCTAAGGTAATACGGTAATCACCTCCCAACATGCGTTTCCCAAATCAGCGATTTTCACAGAAATATCACAAACTTCATGTGAAGGATCACAGCGATGGTCACGTGCGGCTGAAATCATCTTTTGATGTTCCGTCGAACCTAAAAATATTAAAATTTTAGTTATAAAAAATAGAAAATACTAAAGTTGGAATACTAAAGTTGGAATACTAAAGTTGGAATACTAAACTAAAATTTAGTTTATAATATGTTGAAAATTTTTAGCGTAATTTTTATAGAATTCTTTTAGTTAAGTTTTAAAAATATTTGAGTTTAGTTTAAATCGTAATATTTGTAATATTTGCATTGAGAATGCAAAACAATATCATTTTACAATTCACTGATTCATATAAATATTTCAATGTTAAGAGTTAATTATGCGTATTATGATAAAACGTTAATTAATAATAATGTCAAATAATTTCCTATTACAGGATATTATGAAAATGGATGAATGCGTTTTGAAAGGTCTAAATAATTAGACAAATAATGTGCTAAAATATTTAACTACACAAAAACCTCGGCAATTTGAAAACCTCTATAACTTCAACAGGTTTTCAAGGCCCGATTCTATTGATTTACATTATAAATCAATAGAATCGGAACCTCTATAATTTGAAATCCTCTTCGTTTTGAACAAAAATTTTGGATCGCAATATGTTCAAGTTATAAAGGTTTTTGTGTATAATTTACTATAAACAAATCAACTTAAGAATTTACTACATTAAGTGGATTATTATTGGAGAGTCTTATTATTGGGATTCAATTATAAAGTAATGCGTATGAATAAATAATTAATAACAAATATTCCATTGAATTGTTGAACTGAAAAATGCTATACATTTCTATGATATTAAATTTTCATAAATTTTCCATTAAAGTAGACGATTGATATTATGAAGTACATATTATACAGTGCGCATCACTACACACAAACCCTCACAACTCGAACCCTTCATATGGAATATTTAAAGAGATATGATTATAACTTGAAACCCCCCTTATCTCGAACAAAAATTTCCGAACACAATATGTTCAAGTTGTGTGAGCATTTGCAAATGTATTACCTGCAAAACTCGCGGCTTTCCGCATCACCGGTTTCTTAACAGACGGTGATGGTGTTGGACCATCACCAAATATATCGCCATTACTTTCTTCACAGTCAAATTCGTCGTCATCATTCTCAGGCGATTGACACATCGGGTCACATCGGGTCTTTGGTGATTGACAATTGAGATCAGACGATTCCGATACTTTCGATTCCATTTCTTCAATCTCCTGCAGGTCCTGCATTTGCAACTCTAATAGCCTCTGCTGTTGTTTTGCTTTTTTCTTTAATTTCTTTTTCTTATTCTTCGACATTTTTCCCGAAAGTGTCGGGCCCTGAAATTCTTTAGGTGCCGTTGATATTAATGAACCCGGAAGTTTCACGCCTAATTTTTGCCATTGTGTTGCTTCATATGCCAAACGCCGGATGTAAGTATCATCGACTGTTAATAGGATATTTTCCGGTTTAATATCTGTATGTATGATCCGGCATTTCGTGTGGAGATAGTCCAATCCCCGCAGAACCTATATTAGTATTACATATGTATATGTTAGTTTTACTGTAATTACCGTTATATCACATCTGTAGCAATAGATAAGTCTTTTAAAAATGATTTAAATTTTAGGGAAAATTTCCTATAAAATGGTAATTTACATTATAGCTAAATACATATACCATTAATTGATAATAAATGTAGAAAATTGTCAATCTCCTGCATTTCCATACATATACTCAAAACCTCTTTAAGTGTTATCTATAAAATATGTACTCATATCTCGATGCGTAGGATATGATAAAACAACATTCAACAATACAATTCTAAAACAATTATCTACAATTATCTATTACCTGTTGAATAATCGTTTTGACATTCGCTAATGGAATACCCTCATAATTACTTCTAATAATGAGTTTCAGTAAATTCTGACCCAAAACTTCAAACACCATACAAACGTCTGAATTAAATACAAATAATTATTAATTAAACATTATTATTTAATTTTATGGTTCATTTACGAGTTCCATTGACTCCTGATATTTTGAAATCGTCCAATAGTTGTACGACTTTATTACCGTACGGATCTTGAGGATCACTCTCACGAACCTAATTATAGCATAAAATATTTGTAATTTTTCAATATAAATAAATTTTAAAAAATGCATTTAAAAATCTTAAACTAATATTAAAAAAATATATAATTACGTACACATTTAAGTAATTTGATCTCATCGATGGCAGTTTCAGTGTAATGTGTCGCGCTTTTTACTACTTTTAGTGCGACAAAACGTTTTCCTCTATAATATTAGAATATTCATTAAAATAATAAACACATGTAAATACATGTAAATACATGTATGTCTGTATGCGAAAGATAAACGTATATTTTGGCATTACAATTATAATGTGAAAATATTGAGTCAGGAAATAATGAATAAATAGTTCTAAGAAATGGTTCCACTATTGTCAACACATTTCGATGAGATTTGCTTATGAAAGACAAGATTTTACTTTAGAGAGGTTAATTATGGTTTATAGATCAGATCAGATCAAAATATTTGTTTACATTATAGAGATATGATAAATGAGAGGTTAAGTTAAGCAAAGTTTTATATTATTCATGTTAAAAGTTTCGTTCACGATATAGAGATTTACGCCACAGAAAGTCTCAGAGAGATTAAAGAGGGTTACGTTAGGGGAGTCTTACACGAGATCCCAGCATAGCCACACAGTAGAGAAGTGTCCCCATCCCAATTTCCGAACGACGTGATACCGCGCATTGAAGAGGTCCCCGATCTTCACGGGATGATACCCGCCGCGGGCGTAGTCATGTGAGTCTTCCTGTTCATCGTCGTCCGAACCTATGCATTCGTCGTCATCATCGTCCTCGAATATCACGTGTGATGAGACATTATTCTGCGGGCTGAACCATTGTGTCAATAAAACCGTTAAAAACAGTTTAACAATTATCTTAATTAATTGATTATCATTTTTTAGAAAATATTTTTCATTAAAAAGTTTCAAATTTATGAATCGCTTTTAAAAATTATTATAATAAAATTAATATATTTTATCATCAAATTCCATACCCTTTTTTATCTGCGGATTCGGGTCGTGGCAAATGATGATTATTCTTATCATTATCCTCCACAACAATGGACTGTCCCGACGCGGGTCCGATCGAAGGTGTCAATGATTTCTTGTGTTTGCCTTTCGGTGCTTTCGACCGCTTTTTCTTCGCTGCGATTGCAAATACTGTCGTATCCAAATAAACAACTCATTAACTCATTAACATAACATAAGATTACCTTTTCTATTTTCAACTCTATTCATTGTTCGTTGAACATGTTATTGTATTAAATGGTTATGAAATAAATTTGCTGAAGTAAAATCACGTAAAATTATTTTTACGGTAAAATTTAAATTCAATTTAAAACTGTAATTTTCAGGTATAAATTTGTTGATGTTTGTGATTCGTCATTTAAATAAATTTAAATTACAATGTTAATGCGAATTTTTGATTATTGTTGCGGCGTAATGCTATAGCAATGCAATGTGTATGCTGCCATAACACAGCTGTGATGGTTATGAACATATATGACGTTTTAATATTTGTGTAACTAATTTTTATGAATATTGTGTAATATAACATTATAAATAAAACAGAATATTTTCTAATTTTTAATTATATTTTTAATATGATTTTAATCAAAAATAATATTAAAGTTTAAATTATTATAAAATGACATTAATTATAAAATGACATTAAACAATAATAACGAAAATAAAATGAAAAAAGTTTAATTCGAGTTTATAGTGATATCATGTAAATTGTCATATATAATAATAATAATAATTATGATGATGATGATGATGATGATTATAATAGTACTGAAGATTTACTTCACAATATCTTCAATTACATGTGTAAATTTATCACTTTTCGCATCTCTGATCCGTTCTGAAACTTTGAATATGACACCATCGGACCACACATAGATATAGATATTGAAATAGTCCGGCACCAGACTCCAGCACAGGTACAGTAAAAACTTTAATGACAAACCTGCCATAACCTGCCATAACATGTTCTAGCACCGCAACACCACAACATATTTGAATCATGCCCAACAGAGGATGGGTCAGTGTAACTTTCTCCATCCCATTCCATCCCATATCCGTTTGCATCATCAATGATAGCATTTGTCACTCTCTCAGACATGTTTTTTCTTTAAAAGTGCTGCCATAGTAATACTGTTACAATCGTATCATGAGATGTGTTTATTTCTTAAGATTCAGCTTTAAATACACGCTTTTCTCATTGAATTAATGTTATTACACGACAAATGTAAGTATTGATTTTTAATTAAATATAAATTCATAATTTTAATAAATAATTATGATTATACTATAATATACTAAATATGATTTTAAAGAAATATTTCCCTAAAAATAGTTTAAAACGTGTTTATCGATCTCAATGCTAATAATAGGAAAGTGAAGATTCTTGAGAAAGTGGGTGTGTGCAGTGCATGTACTCATGTCTATGGGGTATTACCATAGACAAACTTTACATAAACTTTGAATGATCCATCATTAAACAGGGACTGTGTTTTTATCAAATAATTTACAACTTTTTTCTTACCGCACACTTAAGGGTTATATTTAAATAGTTATGTGTATACTGAGAGATTTCATCAGACGTTTGACTGCATTTTTATTGCCTTTTGTATTGCAATTGAATTGTTACGTATTGAATAACCGTTTCTTATAAATAAACTCAGAGATAAGGCATTTGAATTGATGTACAACAATATATGACACAATCATTATACACATAAACCTCTTTATCGTAAATATATTGTTTGAAAATATGTTTACGGCAGAGAGTTTTATATGATTCTCACCAAAACATTTGTCTACATTATTGAGAATATTTACTTTAATGTCAGTTTACGTTAGAGAGGTTTATGTGTAACATTCCGCTCGAATGGGTGAGTCACGAATCGACAAGTCATACATTCGGGTTTAACATGCTTAATCTTAAGAACCCACACACCGGAGGATCGGATTCTTGAACATAACCATCCTCTGACTATGAATGGAATGTTTGTTACGCACATACACATACACATACACATCTTTCAATTGAATTTTATCTGATTTTAAACGTGTTTTTATCTCTGATTCATATATGATGCAACAAACTTCAGGTTAATAATTTGTTTTTGTTATTTACTTTTTATATCATATTTATTTGTATCTGTCATTGACATGCAAAGCACGTAATGTATTTATATGCGCCCACTTTTGCATTCAGAAATCCTTTTCATTCAATAATTTTCAATAAAATTTATCACTGAATTTACACATAAACCTCTAAATTAAACCTTTAAATTCTCTATAATATAAGTACATAAGTATGTAACGTAAATATATTGCAGCGAAAAATTTTGTTTACTATAGAGAGGTTTTAGCGGATTTTCATATTTACAGATATCTGTAATAAAAATTGTATATGACTCAGGCGATAGGTTGCGTTGGATAGGTTGCGTTCGAGTTATCCAATGTTATTTGCGTCAAAAAGAGTTTACGTTAGAGAGGTTTGTGTACAATCTCTATGACGTTAGCAAACTTTTAAATGAAACCATTATTATTTTTATTTGAAACTCTTACGTAGAAACTCTCAATCGTAAATAATTATAAGTTTCTGGTCGTAATATTCTTGCATTAGAGAGGTTTATGTGTATCTCTACAATTCCTTTCACATTTTGACATAAATAATTTCATTTATTAACTATTAAATTAATATTTATAAAATGTATTTTTTAAATGTTAAAGATTATTGTATTATGCCGAGTGTTTATTATAAAAGTGTTTTTTTACACATACTAAATCAAAACAGCGCATTATATAGTATCTATATTAAATGTTAAAAATGCTTTGTATCGGCCATTAAACATAATTCAGCCCTCCGTTTCATATTCTAACAAAACACGTGATCATGGGCGCCGGCAAGGGGCAAGCCAGGCATTTCCCTCTGGATTTTTGGAACAGAATCAATTTAACAAA
>LBFL01091246.1:0-12867 GCA_000988845.1 Hypochthonius rufulus
ACCGATATTTTTTACAACGATATGCTTGCACTATTTTTTTAATAACTATTCTTAAACTGATTAAAATTAAATTAAATTAATATTAATTGGTAGTGTACGAACATGAGAATAAATCCTAATCCTTTGAATTTTTCAAAAACGTTTAATCGGTAATAAAATTGATTTAAAATTTAATGCTTCAGAGGGTCGCTAATTTTTATATTCAATGTATATAATACTTAACTGATAGGTGATTGATTTATTTTATATTTAACTCTCATTGTACGTTATTTTATTTAAATACTTTGTGATTATATTAACTGTTTTTACTAATCAATAGTCATTTATTATAACTATTCAGTTGTAAAAATGCCAAAAAATTAACTGATACTGAACGTTAGCAGCGACTAAAGTTAATTGCCGATGATTTTGGTTATGGTCCCGAATCAATTGCATGTTTAGCGGCGATTAACGAATATCGTCATAATAAATGTAATTTTTACAAAAATTTCGATAATCATTTAGTTGATTCGGATGCGGCTAAAGTCTGTTGTCTCAAATGGAAAGAACAGGATTGTGAATTGGACTTAGCATTGGACCATTGTCAATCCGACGGGATTCATGCGTTTTACGAATCACTTAAATTAGTACGGCAATTGTTAGAGGCGGATGCGTGTGAAAAGTTTAAATACGATTCTGTTGATTGTCAATTATTATTACGCAATTCAAATCCTTCATTAATTATTGAATTTTGCTTTATTTTTATTTTAATGATGATTGAATTATTTAATGATAATTTAAATGTCAATAAATTTAATGAAAATATATAATTTAAATACACTACGGCCCCTCTAACGTGACTATATTGCGGCGGAAATTTTTGTTCACGATCGAGAGGATTTCACGTTAGAGAGGTTATAGTAGCAATGGTTTATATGACTCGGATCTAAGCGTTTGTTCACGTTAAAGGGGTAATTCACGCTAGAAAGAGTTCACGTTAGAGGGGTTTATGTGCATTGCAATATATTTTTTATATTAAATGAAGATAAGAAAACCATTAGCGCAATTAGGAAACATCATTGAAATTTAACAAAAAATGTTGCATTTTAATATTTAACTATTTTTTAAATTAAACTATTAAATTATATTAAAGTATTAATAAGTAGAATGTTTTGCATATTTAATTAACTATTAAATAATTTTCGTTTTTATTTTTACTTTTAACAAACAAAACAATAAATTCAAAATAAAAATAGAATGATTGTTTCGTTTTTGATTTACAAAAATTTTGTTTACGTTTTGCACCGCTAATTTTTATCCGCAATAATCATTATTTGCTTTTTGCAGGAAAAGACAATTTGAGAAAAATTAATTTGAATTTTTTAAAATTATTTTTAATTAATTCTAATAATATTCTGTTGATTTACATTAAACGTTACATGATTAGCATTACCGACACTAAAAGCGGATGTAAAATTTTCCTTAATTTTCATATTTTAAATTTCCTTTTCAATTAATTTTTTTATATTTCCATTATTAGTGAATTCGTGTCTCATATTTTCGATTCCGTTTTTCATTTCTGAAATCACATCATTTGTGTCGTTTCGATTTTCATTTGTTTCAATTTCATGCATTTTCTGCGTCAATTCATTTATTTTTTTAGTTAAACGTTCATTTTCACTTATCAAATCAGCAATTAAATGAATTTCTTTATTCCCTTTCATTTCGATGTCATGCATTTTCTTTGTCAATTGATTTATTTTCTCAATTAAATGTTTATTTTCACGTTTTAATTCATTCATTAATTTAATTTCTTTATTTTCATTCGTTTTATACATTTTGTTGAACTGAATTCATAATTTTTTTTATAACAATTATCTCCGAATCCGAAAATTTCGCCGTTTCTATTCAGTTCTATTAAATGTTCATTATCCACCCAATAGCATCCCCTAATAAATTTATAAATTCCCCTTACACTGAGATAATAATATTTTTCAGTTTTGCACCATTAATATGAAAAACATCATCGTAATAATCAATAATTAAAGCATAATAATTTTGATAATACTTATTTTCACCATAAACATACGCATATTCTATATGAAAAATTTTACTTAAATTATCGAGACTTTCCAAAGACGATATTTTAATGTTTTATCACTTTCCCATAACAATTCACTTATAGTGACTCATTATCTCTCCGCAAATAAAAGTTCTAAATTAAGAAATATAATTTTATTATTAGAAAAATAATGCATCGTATAATATTAATCTTGTATTGCACTTTATTACTCTTATCTTAAATACGAAAACTAAACTAACATTTCCCTAATTTTTATTTTTGACAGAATTGTTTTATAAAATTATAATAAATATTACGGATTAAAACACAAAAGTTGAGAGTTTCTCTATTGACCCTTTAATCGAATCACTATTTAAATTAAACATATGAACACTGATTATAAATAATGTTGACAAATTATTTCTTATTATTTTCGGTTACATTCGGATTTGCATCACATTTAATATTCAAAACCGTACCGAAAACATATTTATTGATTTGTTTTAAATTTTCGATTTCATTTTTCAGTTCATTTAAAGATATTTCAATTGTTTTTTTATTCGTTTCATTTTTCTTTGATTCTAATTCATTTATTTCCATTTCTTTAAATTTATATGTTAATTAATCGATCGTTTCATTTAAATATAAATTTTCGAGTCTTAACTCTTCAATTAAATGTTTATTTTTAATTGTTTTATTTGTGATTCCCTAAAACGACTCAAAAATCCCGAATGAATTGAATTTGATTTTTTTGGGAATTTTCTCATAATTAATCTCTCCCCAAACATAACATTCTCTACTCTCATCAATTACCATCATTATATTTTCATAAACTTCAATATTTATGTATTTAATATTTTTAATTTTTCGAGTAAAATATTCGTTATCAATTTATATTCTATTTGTTAATTGTAACCATTAAATTCCATTTAATATGCAATTCCATCATTAGTTAAAAGTAATGTATGATCGAAACCGTATAAAATTTGTTTTGCATTATTAAATATATTCTTGGGTTTCAATTTTTTTTCATTTGTTTCTAAATCTAATCGTTCATTAATATCATAAACTCCATCCGTAAACATTTCCATTTTCGTACGGAACCATTGAATGTTTCGCGCCGCAATTAATTGATATATTTGATTTTTCGTAAATTTTTACATTATACGGTGAATCGGGACTGATGGTACTTCCATTGCTTAATTGAACACTCCATATGAATATATTATTTTCTGCTAAAATTATTGTATGATAATATCCACATTTAATTTGAATGACTTTTCTATGGAATGGAATTCGCTTTGGAATTTCAATATAATTTTCATCCGAATCCATTGTTTGTTTATTCTTATTATTTCCGAATCCGAAAATTTCGCCGCATCTGTTGAGCGTAATAAACTGATACTCACCATTAACATATTTACAAGTGAATTCAAAAGTTTTCTTTTTACAGAGATTTTCAATTGTTTTAGTTTCTCCATTTTTAAAATAATATAAAAACATCATCATTATCATCAACAATTAATGAACAATTTTTACAATAAACACTCGCGTATAGAATTTAAAAAAAAAATATTTACGTAAATTTTGAAAAATTTTTAGACATTTTATCGTTTAATTTACGTCAGTTTTACACTATTTTCATTATAATATGTTTACAAAACAATATGACATAAAAATTAATTTTTCAAATATCAACATCCAATATTTCACTTATTTTACGGAATATGTATGTTGTATAAAAATTTAATTTGACTTTTCCCATACCTGAACATAAAAATATACACTCTGTTTTTTATACAATTGTTCTGTTAGAATCGATCAAAAGTAATGAATAATTAAATGATATGAGTATTAAAATATTCTATTATAGTAATTTATAGTCTTAGAAATGCGTCAAAAATTGTGAATATGCAAAAGATTCGGCGTGTAAAGAGGCGAGGTTTATGTGTATTTTCGAAGATTACACAAAAGATTTTTCATATATAGGATGTAAACGCTCCTTTTTACAACTGTCAGTACTAAAAAAAGGGGACGTTTACATTCTCTATATTAAAAATCTTCTGTGTATGTACAATTAACGTAAATACCGAATATTTCCAATTTTATTTTCTCTAGGTGCATATAATATTAGTATTTCCAATAGTAAAAAGAGGGGCAGAGTATTATATTAATACGTAACTTGTATTATGAATATACTATCACCAAATTGTGGTAAATTAAAGTACAATACACAATCTCATGCTCTATCCATAATGTTAGTTACATATAAATAAATATGATTCTACTTTATTGTGCCACCCTATACCATTATACTCGAATTCAACTTAAATCTCTCTATTAAATAGAATATTTGTTTGCGTCAATCTGATGATAGTAAACAATGAAACTTATTTCATTTTTCAGAACTTATAACAAAACAATCTGAAAAATAATTGTTACGTATAAAAGTTTAAGAACATAATTATAAAAGTTAAGTTGCAAAAGCAATGCAATTACTAAAGTTTCCGATTGTATGAAAATGCGTGTTTTAAGTCTTTTGAGAAATCACTTCGAAGCTTCGGGTGTCTGAATATGATTCTAATATAAATAAAACACACACAAACACTCCAATATTTTGATAATATAAATTATGTTTGAATATGCATTGATTTTAATATAAAAAATGCACTTAAAATGCACGTGTTTATATACATGCATATATTTAAAAACAGCTTTTGGTAAATTCTATAATTACCTTTTGATTATTGAATTTCCATTAATGAGAGATAATACTAAAATTTAAATTTAAATTCTTTAAAAAGTGAAAAAATAAATTGCAATTAATTTGCGGTTAATTTTCAGTTAACCACAAAATAAAAGCTTTAACTATTAACCACATTTTAACCGTGAGACGTTCAGAAAATTAACTTTAACTTAACCACCGTTAATATTAAAATATTCCCAACACTAACAGACACATATAAATATATAGACACTGCAATATTTTAATAATATAAATTTGAATCAAATTAAATTTCTAATAAAAAACTATGAAATGGATCGAACATATAGGGAATTACCATAATGGACAATAATATTCAGTCAATTTTCTACAATAATTGCTAAAGACAATAGATTGATACATAAGTTAGTATTATGATGTATTAAGTAAGTCAATATGCATAATAATACAATAATACAAAAGCTCAATGGCTATAGAAAAATACAATATAATATATTGTGCTGTAATGGTCATAAAATTTGTTAATTATGCCCGTTTACACGTGAATTTGTAATATTGTGTCTCAAATTAGCGTTGTCTTTTAAATCAATTTTGCAAATAAACGCTGCGCAAATATTTTGTTTACCATTAATTTCATTCTTTTTCATTGATTTTTAATTAGTCCTTTCGATGATTAATTTCGCGGATCAATTTTTCAATTACATTTTTAATGTCAAATATCATTCGAATTGCATTTTCATTCACTTCATTTAGTTTTGCTATACATTCATATAATTGTCTTATATTTTCCAATAATTTATGCATCATTTTATTATATCGTTCTTTTTTTAATTTATTAAATTATTTTTTAAACTGTTATTTTCACGTTTCAAATAATCAATTATATTATTTTCAATCATTTTAATTATAATGTATCGGATCGTTTTATTTAATTTTCACTTTTTAAATTATTATATTACGAAATTGTAATATAAAATAAATGACAAATGATAATTTGATTTATATTGCAAATGATTTAGCCACAGCTAACCTTCCATTAGATACAGTTAAGATATAGATTTAAATGCATATAAAATAAGTCAAAAACAAAATATTAAATATAAAATTATTGAAATGAATTATTAATAAAGAATTGTCGTGTTTTACGTGAAAATGTAATTAAACTATTGTTTTGTCTCAAATTCAGAGGTATATCATTCCAATAGTTAATGCCGGTATAAAATTTTAAAAATATAATTTTTCATAAAATTGGAATTAACTTTCGGCAGTTCGAGCATTAAATTATCGGAAATCTGTTCACTATAACGGGATGTTTTAAACTTAAAAGTCTCAAACATATGGTGATGTGAATCCATTAATTTATTTGAAAATGTATTTAACGCAATTGTACTTAATTCGGTTCTCTAACGTCATCCAATTGAGCTCTTTATAAATGTTTTGAAAATTTGCATCGGAAAATCCAAAAACCACTTTTGCGGATTTATTCATCATACGGTCGACTCTATTTATATGCTTATCGTAAGTCAAACCCCAAAGGTTTGAACAATAATCAAATAATGGTAAAATTAAAGCATTGTTAATCATGTTTAGCAATGGTCTTTTAAAGAAACATTTAATTCGATTAAAAAATCCGATTCGCGATGCAATTTTATTACATATGCCATTTATATGCGCCTCAAACTTAAGGTCATGATCCACT
Organism: Hypochthonius rufulus; assembly: GCA_000988845.1. Lineage (NCBI taxonomy): Eukaryota > Metazoa > Arthropoda > Arachnida > Sarcoptiformes > Hypochthoniidae > Hypochthonius > Hypochthonius rufulus. The sequence goes on from LBFL01091246.1 coordinate 6,466, forward strand.
TCAATGCCGAGAATTTTTGTCGCCGAAACTCGTTTGAGGATATCATTACCAATTTTAACAGATATTTGCGTTGAGGTCTCGAGTTTCCCCATAATCATGTAATTTGATTTTAATATATTCAATACTAATTTATTCTTTTTGAGCCAATTATTGAATAATTCAATGTCATTATTTAATTTAAATTCTAATTCTTCATATGATTCCGCTGTTATAATTAATGTTGAATCATCAGCATAAAGATGAATTTTGCCATAAAATGGCAATTCAAAAATATCGTTGACATACATCAAGAATAACAACGATCCCAAAATACTTCCCTGAGGAACACCGTTTGCATTTATTTTGGGTTTTGACAGTCTATTGTTAGACTTAACAAATTGATAACGATTTATTAAATACAATTTAAACTATTTCATTGCCACATAATCTAACCCATACTTTTCTAATTTATCACAAAGAAGTTCATGTGACACTGAATCAAATGCTTTTCTCAGATCAAATGTTACGATCGCACACTTTAACTTATAATTTAATGCACTACAAACTTCGTTTTGAATTACAATTAATGCATCATTTGTAAAGATTCCGTTTCGGAACCCGAATTGTAAATCCGATAATTCGTTTTGACAGTCATTTAATTGATCATAAATATGACGTTCAATTATAAAAGTATCATTCTCATTGATGGATGTATAAATTCTCGTTTTATATTAAAAATACTTTTCGATAAACATTTTTGTATATTTTTAATAAAAATAGAGCCTATCATAACAAATTTATGTATAGTAACGCTTAAAACACATCCTCAAATGTAACATCGCTTTATATTAGAAATTAGAAAATGTAAAACAATGATTACATATTATATCGTTATTTCTTTTTATTACTACTTCTTGCAATAATATTTGCTAAATATTTCTTAACCATAAATTATTAAAATTTTTTGATAGTACTGACGCAAGAAATTGCATTTGACGCAAGATATTTTAGGAACAAAAGTGTATTTGATGAGTCAATTGATAATTTTATTATATTAATAAAAACTTTTGGAACTCCTCCAATGATGCCTGAAATCTATATAAAAAATCAGTAGGGTATTTTTGCACGTTTTCACAAGTGCTTCAAATTATAAAGGTTCATTTATAATGCAAATCAATAGAAGCGGTTCTTGAGAACCTGTTCAAGTTATAGAGGGTTCAAGTTATGGAGGTTTTTGTGTAATTGAAACTTATTTTTAAAGATTTCTTTTCAACTTTTTAGAGTAAAAATGTACATATTTTTTGTAACACTTTTTTCTAATTGTTGTTATAGCAACAATCAAAATGTGTGAAACTTTACCCTAAACTAAACATAACAATAAAAAGCATTGTTTTGAGACTCTTTCTGTTTAAGCCATAGTTAAAGGCACATCTTTATATATAATTGTGAATTTAGTCATTTTGATATAGGTATTAATAAAGTGAACTTGTAAATTGTACCCTAAATTTATCATAATTTCGGCGTCATTAAAAGCACAACGCGATAATAAATTAATATTGAAGTTATATATAATAAAAATAGTGTATGATTAATTTTTTACCATCACTCTGCCCCCTTTACGAAGTCACTCATTTATAAAAATTATTTTATTGTTTCAATTAATAAGAAAAATTAAAAAATAATTTGTTACTATGGACTGATTAAATAAATTTATGATAGAGTAATGTCTAAAACTTATTTATCTGCTCTAAATCAACAGTATTTTTGACGAGATTTATTCGATTTGCGATTAAAGTTAACCGCATGCAGTTAATTTGTGGTTACGGTTAAAAAATATGAAGTGAATTCGGTTAATAGTTAATAAAATTTCGAAAATTCCCAACACTAGTTATAAAGTTTTTCATTCCATAGCTTTGAATTAAAACGGCGATATTTTTAGGTTCGAAAATAATTTTTATAAACAAATACTGAATTCCGAAAAAATATTTATTAGAATTACGGAAAAAATGCCATTTAAGGGAAATGTGATTCAAATCTCATGCGGATTGTTTCATACAATGGTATTGACTTCGGATAATCATATCTTCACGTGGGGAAACAATGAGAGGGGACAAATTGGGAATGGAAAGAGAGTCGATGTCGCATTACCATTTCAAGTGAAACTTTAAGAAATATCAATTGTCAAATCAATTGTTTGCGGAGAGAATCGTTCAATGGTTTTATATGAAAATGGAACTGTTTATAGATGGGGATATAATGAGTATGGTTAGTGTTGGGAATATTCAAAATTTTATTAACCATTGATAAATATTCACGTATTAAATTTAAAACTTTTTACTATAATTATCGAGAATTTTCAGTCATTATAACACTGTTTTGTCACTTTAAAATTCTATAGAAACGAGATTTTTGCAAATGAATTTTATCGCATAAATAATGATATGAGTAAAATATATTTTAATTTGAGAGTACGAAAATATTTAAATTCATTAATTTAACTTAATTTGTGATCGCCTTTAAATTATGCTAATATTTTAGTAGTTTTACTCATGCGCCAAAAATTTCAGTTCTCATAAGTGTTATATAAGACTCACGCTCTTAATTTGATTTTATATTTATTTTTAACTTTTGATAAAAAATAATTATTATTTGAATCATAAAATTTTACAACAAGAATTTCTACTTAACATATGGTGCTATTGAAGATAGTGTAATTCGTGTTTCGAAAATTATGACATTATCATTGAATTTAATAATAATATCTCGTATTGTATCATATGACCATATATTTCCAATTACTGAGCGAAAATTATTGTTATTTAAGATCATAAAACATTCGAAAGTGATTCGTATGTTTTTCATCTCTTTCACCGCGATACACAATTGATCAATACGGTGGAAAAATTATTTTTCATAAATATACAGAATGTTTACTATAAAACTGATTTTTTATATATACTGAATCAAAACATCGCATTGCATAGTATTTATAGTATATGTTCAAAAACGCTGTTATATTTCAGTATGTGTAAAAAATCAGTTTTATAATAAACAGTCTGTATGTTCAATATGTATGCATTTAAGAAAAAATAAGAAAAAATAAATTTAATTTAATTTTTGGTTCATATTTTGTGTTATTTAAGGTCATAATTGCATACATATTTTTAAATTTTTAAAGTCATAATTCCGTTGTAATAATCATTATGATCGATAATTAAAGCATAATTTTTACAATAAACAAATGCATATTTAATTTGAAAATCTTACCTCATATTATCGAGAATTTTCAGACATTTTATTGTTTTTTTAATCACGTTTCCAGGAAAATTCAGTTATAAAGTTTCATTATTTCATAGTAAACAAAAGTTTTAAGAAAAGAGGTTATATATTTTTTTGATAAAAATATTATGATGATTATACATAAATAAAATTGTATGATTCAGCTTTTTAGATGTCATTTTTATTGCACGTTATAACTTTTATACTTTTAGAAATTTATTATTTCTTCTTACTATTTATTATTCTTTTCCTGGCAGAATTGATTTGGAAAATTGTTATTTGTATTATGGATTAAAACACAAAAGCTGAGAGTTTCTACTATTCATTTAATTCACTTTTCAAATTATACATATGGACACTGATGACAATTATTGCGATCCGTTATTTCTTATTAATTCCGGTCACATTAGGATTTGCATCTGATTTTATGTTCAAAACTGTACCAAAAACATAATTATTAATTTCTTTTAAATGTCCGATTTTATTTTTCAGTTCATTTAAAGACATTTCAATTGTTTTTTCATTCGTTTCATTTTTCTCTAATTCTAATTCATCAGTTTTCATTTTCTTGAATTTATATGTTAATTCATCGATCATTTTCTTTAAATGTTCATTTTCGAATCTTAACTCTTCAATTAAATGAACATTTTCAATTGTTTTATTTGTAATTCCCCAAAATGATTCGAAAATCTCATCAAATGAATTAAATTGAACTTTTTTGGGAATTGTCTCATAATTAATCTCTCCCCAAACATAACATTCTCCACTCTCATCAATTCCCATCATTGTATTTTCATAAACTTCAATATTTATGAATTTAATATTTTTAATTTTTCGAGTGAAATATTCATTCTCAATTTTTCTATTTCCTAATTGTTGATTATAACCATTAAATTCCAGTATATATACGATTCCGTCATTAGTCAATATTAATGTATGTTCGGAACCGCATGATATTTGTTTTGCATTACTAAATATATATTTCGGTTTCATTTTATTTTCATTTACTTCTAAATCAAATTGATCATTAACATCATAACCCCATCCGTAAACATTTCCATTTTCATACAAAACCATTGAATGTTTTGCACCACAATCAATTGACAAGATATTTGAATTTTCACAAATTTTTAAATTATACGGTGAATCGGCACTTATGGCACTTCCATTGCTTAATTGAATTCCCCATATGAATATATCATTATTTTCTGCTAAAACCATTGTATAATAATTTGCACATATGATTTGAATGACTTTTTTGTGAAATGGAATTTGTTTCGGATTTTCAATATAAATTTCATTCGAATCAATTATTTGTTTATTTTTATTATTTCCAAAACCAAAAATTTCACCGCAATTGTTGAGGGCAATAATATGATACTCACCATTATAGTCATACTTACAAAAAAATTGGTAAATTTTCTTTTTACACAGAATTTCCAATTTTTCAATTTTTTCATTTTTTACATGAAAAACATCATCATTATAATCAACAATTAATGAACAATTTTTACAATAAACATTTGCGTATCGAATTTTTAAATGAAAATTAATACTTAAATTTTGTATGATTTTTAGAGCCATTTTATTGTTTATTTCACTGTAGTTTTACATCATTTCCATTATTATCATATATTGATCAATCATAAAATCAATAATAAAATGCAGCACTATTTAGATTTACGTGCAAAATAATATCTTTTAATACTCTAATCTACCTTTACCTGAGTTGAGTAATAGTTTCTGTAATAATTTTATTACACCTCAAATAATATGAACATATAAAAATAAAAAACTAGCAATCGCTAGATATATTAGTAAGGGTTACGAAATTGTCCCGAGATTATAAATATAAAGTACAAAACGTGAGTTATCTTATCTCATATTACACACTAGAAGGTTATTTCATGAAATAATCTTATAGAAGATTTACATTGCATAGTAATGGTCATATGAATTTAAAAATAAATAAGAAAACGAATATAAGTTTGTTTTGAATCAAAGTATAAAACACATCACGTGGTGTGTGCACAAATAAATTACATGTCATACAGATTCATATTAAATATACATTATTGAATAAAATATTGAAAATTGTTAAGTAAATAATTTAGACATTCGAATGAATATTTAATGCATTATAAATGAGTATTCGTTTATTATTATTATTCACTATTTTCGCTGCTACTATTATATACATTCGTTGTCCTTCACTGCAATGCTATATTAAATTATTTCCTTGTAACAACGATGCGCGTACCAACGCATTGAAAATATAACGGTTCATGTTAAATAATTATCGAAAACATAAATTTTAAATTTAATTTATGGTTGTTTTCCTTATAATATGAAAATTTATAACTAGAGCTTCCAATTTTATGCCAAAATTTTAATAAAAATTTGCACGCAAAAAGTATAAATATGCTTTTTATGCCATTTTGCCTACTTCAATCAAATTTATAAATAATATAACTTTTATAATTTTTTTATTCAGACCCAGTGGAGAAGTTAGAGTGGGGTAATAGGTAATGCGTTTGAAAATTTCGAAAATTAAAAAATTGCTTAATAAAAATTCACAAAAAAGTGCAAAGTTGACCTCCTCCCTCAGAAGATGAAAAATATCCTAATTTACCCCCATAAATATGAGAACTATCAGAATTTACCTTAATTATTTAGTCAATTTTATTATACTAAGAAATCTATATCTTAATTTTTTGGCATAAATTACACTTATATTTTATGAAATAAATTCATAGTTATTATTTTTATGCAACAAATTAAAAATTATGAATTTTTATGCAAAATGTTATAAAATATGACCGTAATGTCGATATGCACAAGTATGTGTGAGCACGTGCGCAATACACACCTGATTCTGTATTATTTAATTTTATTCCATCTTTGGTATTGTTCGAAAGGTCTTCAGCAGTAGAATAAAATTGTCAGTTGCGTAAAAAATTGTATCACGTGATTTAGAGTTATGAGCCTTATCCAAAATATTTTTGTGCATAATTATCAAAAAATTGTTCCTCATAACTCTAAATAACGTGATACGATTTTGTTGACGCAACTTACACTTTTATTATACTCATGAAGCACTCATGCTGTACATATCGACATCACAATCATTCGAATGGGGGGGGG
>LBFL01091717.1:0-13161 GCA_000988845.1 Hypochthonius rufulus
TGTACTAAAAAATGAGTTTTAATTCAATACTGATTAAGGATTAAAACAGATTTTGTTTTAAAAAGAAATAAGAAATTGAATAATAATAATAATAATATTGAACAAATCATAAATTAATTCGGACCGTTTTAACACGTGAATAGACATCACTTAAATTATAAATGAACTCGAATTATTTGAATTTGAAAATTTTATCATTTTCCTTTTCGAGTTAATTTGGAACAGAATTATCTCGTGTCATGTCATGTATCGACTTATTTCTAACTATAGTTTGAATTAAATCGGTTCTCATTAACAATGCCTGTTTTGTAATAATTCGTGTTCATTTATAATTTAAAGTTGAAAATTTCAATTATTTAATGTTATTCCATAATTGTTTTTATGCATTTAATTTATGTATTTAATGTTTGAAGTTTTATTTAATATTTTTGCCGTTCATTAAAATATTTGTATTTTACGAGAGTCTAATTATAAATCATTACATCGCAACATTAACTTTATTCAAATTTTTGTTTTTATTTAATGTAAATTAAATATTTAAATATTTAAATCGAAATTTATGGTGGATTTTTATGAATTATCATAGCGTTTCGATAAGAAATAACTTATTTATTTATATATTATTTTTAATTTCTTTAAAAGAAATAACTTCATAAGTCAATTCCAAACTCAGTTCGAACATAATTAATTATTATAATTACAAATTAATTAATATTAAAAATTTATTCAATACAAATATATATATGAAACTTATTTATTATCATTATTCGAGGGCTGAAGTTTCTGTTTCTTTGTCTTTGTCTTTAATGGTCTTACATTTTCCCATCGTTGAAGAAAGTCATTTACATGATTATGTTCAAATCGTATAGCATCGTCTAATGGTGTATGACCCCATCTAATATAATGAAAGTAAATTTATTTAATTAATGAAACATTTAAACATTTATGTAAATATTGTACCGGTCTTTTGGGTTAGGATCGACTTCACATATTTTAAGCAAAAACTCAACACATTCCAAATGTCCCTCTGCCGCTGTCAAAAACAAATTATTCAATACTTATTGAAAAATACATTAATTTACCCGCGAGATGCAGAGCCGTGCGACCATCGTAGTCAAAAAGTTCCATGTCCATTCCCGAGAGAAAATGCCTGTTATGAGATAGCGTAATGTAACATATAAATTGTAAAATCCTCATACAAAATAATTTAGAAATAAATTTAAATGAATTATTCGATTTTATGACTGATTTTTTAAATCCCTTTAGTGTCATAAAGTCGAATAATAACTGTATTTTAATTACCTTCTCATTGCCGTAACATCACCTGTCGATGCCGAAAATAGTAGACTCACGACCTGAAGACCTTTAGTTTCGAACTTCTGTCGTCGCGGGTCTTTCTTATGGGTACTGTGCCGGAGATTGTCGTAGTGATGAAAGTTAAATAAGGATATTAATTCTTTGCTAAACTCAACACCACGAACTGAATTTCCATAAGAATCAAGTGGTGGTGACCAGCAACAGATTCCCATTGTATTTGGCACCACTAACATTAGACATCCTGAAACTCCTGATGATTAAAAATTAAATTAATAAATGTAAATTGATCATTGTCCATCACTAACCGGACTTCGCCGGGAGTCCGATTTCAAATGCAAATTGTCCTGAGTAATCATACATTCCGCATGAATGCATTAATGAGAGTACATCTCTGACTGCGTGAGAGGTAATCACCTGCTCGCTCGTTGTTGGACATATGCCTCCGTTGGCTAAGGTCGCGGCGATTACACTTACAGATTCACAATTTACTTCGAGAGAACACATCTATCATATTTTAGAAAATAATTAATTAAATATAATTAATTTGTGATCAAAAACTTTATAATATTGTACAATCGTATGAGTAAATGTCACATTAATATTTTTAAAAAACACTTTCTGAATCGAAAGTCCCTCAGGAAAGTGTATTTTTATTGTGACATTTCACTTAACATTACAATACCCTAAATTTTTAATCTCACACTGTATATATTAGAATGGGATGAAAAACTTATTCACTTGAAAATAAAAATCCATCACTTCTTTTAGAACTGCTTTTTCGGGAAAACATTTGTGTTCTTTCATATAATAACCGATTGCAAAATTTCTATCCGCAGCTTCACGTTCAGAAAGAAAAGTCGCGTTATTAAACCCTAAATATTCTCCTCCGGCCATAGATTTGAAGTAATTGCATACCCAATCGAACTTTTCTGATACTTTCATTTCCGGCTGTAATTATGTAGATAAAAATTAATTAAAATTAATTAAAATTATTAATTAGGTACTAATGCTTAATTTTTAATATAAATCAAATACCTCAATGAGATTTAAAAGTATTGAGCATATAACAATTGCTCCGGCATTTACCATTGGATTATGCGGTTTTCTATTATAGTCGAGTACCAATTCATTGAACATTCTACCACTTGGTTCTTGACCCACGTACTGATGAACCTCATCAGATCCGTATTCACTCAAAGCTATAGCATAAGTGATTGGTTTTCCCGATGATTGAATTGTGAATGGTATTTCAGTGTCTCCGATTGAATATCTTTGACCATCGACAGTACATATACTCACACCCCAATAATCTTTAATCAGTAATTTAATAAAAATGTTATTAAATTACTAATTATTACATTTAAATTAAAGGAAATATTTTTAATTGTTAATACCGGGATTATATCGTGCCAATTGTGGTATATATTTTGCAACAGTACCCGATGTGTGTACTTTACAATTCCAATAAAATTCTTCAATAAATTTAGTAAATCCTTTAAAATCGGGAATCACAAAATGGAGTCTCAATGCTCTACTGATGAGCACAATATTTTCTTTAATGACTCTTTTAAACGTTTCTTTATCTAACATTAATGACTCCGCTCCTCCGTGCCTCTGCTTTGAGATCTCTTTAAGATGTGTCATTAATTCTTTAAGTCTCGGATCAGTCTTATACCGAAGTCCGGTATCTGAAAGGGCCGTGAGAAATTTGCCGACACTTAATGTTCCATTAGCATCTTCAAAATACATTTCGAAGAGTGCATCTTCCATCGTCTTATTTTCTCGTATTAAATGTTCTCTGTATTAATAATTGCAATAATAATTTAGTAATGTATGAATGTATTACTGAAGGATTATCTGAAGGATTATCTGAGACTTACTGTTGAGTCATCTCTGTTTTTAATTTGTTCTTAACATCGATGAGCTCTTCGGGAGGGAGAAACACGCGATTTGCATGTGATGAGTAAAGACGAGATTCTGATAAATTATAAATATTGTTTCTAACATAATAATGATTCGTTATTATGCATGTGTTACGAGTATTGCTTAATATTAGATCATTGATTCGGAATAAATTTCTGACATTTTTTTGCAATAGAAACGGACGAAAATATATAAACACCATAATTAAAGAGGTTAAAAACACGAAGAAAAATGTCGCGCTATGAATGCACTTTGGAGATTATCGGATGCGGAGAATCATTACGATCGATATTTTTAGTTTTTCTATTATGACATGCGTTTTCCTCTCATTATACTGCGTGATGCTGCATTTTCCGCCGTCATAAACATGTTTAACGCTTAATGTATTAAATAATGAGTTTCCACTGTATTTCCCTTTAATTAAAACTCTATACAAATTAGTCTATTAAATTATATGCAAATAAAAATACTAAAGGAATTTCTATTATATTTTAGCCGAACAAAAGCATTATTTAAAAGCATTATTTAAAAGCATTTATTATAAACTGAGGATATTCATTTTTCTTATATTCAACTTTATGAATAAACAGAATTCAATAAACAGAATTGAAAAGTAATCGAATGTAAAATGAAATTTTAATGATCATTTTTATTGCATAAAAACTTTTTGAAAATATTTTTATGGATTCCAATGATTTTATGATTAAATATGACAATAAATATCACAAAAGTTTTATTATAATGAACAAAAGTCACACAAATCATAAAGTTATTCATATGATACGCAAAGTTTTGTATAGAAAAAAGTCATAATCAGTGACACACGATTAATAATCCGTATTTTTATTAATAAAACCGATTCTGACATAAAATATGGTCTCATATAACGGAAGACGCTTTTCCTTATAATGACATATATGGTAATAAAATACTGCACATTACATAATAGTCTTACGTATTCCTTAAGAAAGTTTATGTATATTTTCCATTAGCATCGATCACCCATTTCCATGACAACCAAATAATGGCCGCAAATAACATAGAGATGCGGAAAATGTGCGAAAGAACCAGAGTTTTGGCCGCGCGACGGTCACTCGAATGTTCGCATTTAGATACTGACCCTTTTGCCGATCCTTTGGATTCGACTATTGACTCATCATCGACACCGTCACAATCACAGTAAACAATTGTTATGACATAATAATGCAAACATTGTATTAACGCATAACACTCTAACCCTACAGTTGGTTCCACGGGCGTTTGGACCGGAAACAATCGGAGTCGCGTCTGTCGGGTCACCCCATGGGGTCGTTCCTTATTCGGGAGTCCGACCGAAAACCGGGGTCATTCGTACTCTCATTTATCGGTATTACGGGAGTGCACCATTTTCGTGTCAACGCAATTTGTGGCGATTATTATATCGGTGGACGCGTGTTTCATTCACTAACAGATTTAGTGGCGTTTTACAGTCATTACTCCGATTTACTGAAAGGCGAACGTCTCGAGTTCCCGATTCCTCCGCCCGAACCCGTCGATGATAATAAGAGAAGAGTCGTCGCAGTGTTACCGTATAATAAAATGCCCGATACTGATGAACTGAGGTTAATTTTGTATATGATTTAGTATTGTAATTGTGATTAAATCGGTATTTAATTGTTTAGTTTCCAAAAGGGCGATGTGTTTGTTGTTGACAATGATCTCGGCAATGACTGGCTTTGGTGTGAATTGCTCCGCACACGTGAGTCGGGTCTTGTGTTTGCAGATTTGGTTGAGACACTCGATGAACATGCGGATTCAAACGAATCATTTCCGTGGTTTCACGCGCGTATCACGAAAGAAGAAGCCGTTGAACGGTTGAGTCGTGCGGGACTCGACTCATTTCTCATTCGTCCTTCAGGTATGGCGATGATTAACTAATTATAAATAATTATTTTTGAATATAATTATTTTATAGATCATTCACCCGGTAATTATTCGCTGTTCTTTCACGTCGATAATTGTGTTCAGCGATTTCGTATTGAGCGTCGTTACGACAACCGTTATGGTATTATGCAAAATTCTCGTGTAAAAATTATGTAAAACAAATATTTTTTGTGTACAGTTATGGGTGGCAGAGTATTCGATAGTTTAGAGGCCATTATTAATAGATACAGTCATGAGATGATTGTTGAAGGACATTGTTTAAGAACTCCCGTTCCTCATTCTCCATTCGAGCGGAAACTGACCTCAAAACAGGCCGAAGAGTTAAGGACGAAAGCGGATGTTTATGCCACTTTAAGGGAGTCACGTGAAGCGGCGCGACAAAATGCGGCGATCCGTATGAAGGGATTCCTCCACAAAAAAAGTATTGTTTATTAAATTATCGTTTTTTAAACCCTATATATGAACTTATGATAACCCTATAAACTGATAATATTGTAAATATCTTCATTGAAACCTTAGGTCACAAACACAAACGATGGCGATCATTATATTTTGTTTTGAATGCCAAAGAATCGATGCTATATTTTTATGAATCGCCAAAACGTACTAAACCCAAAGGATTGGTCGATCTTTCAGTTTCTGGTCTTTACCCTGTTCATGACTCACTTCACGATCGTCCGCACTGTTTTCAATTAGTCGAAAGGGCACTCCCGTGTATCAGTACCGCATATTATTTGTGTGCCGAAGATGCTGATGCGGCTCAAGTAAGAGATGCATAAATACATTTGTATTGTAACGTGACAATGACATTATATTGTAATGATAGGAATGGATTTTGGCACTTAAACCCATATGTACCAATGCCCCAATGGGTACACTCCTCGAAGTTCGTGCCATACAAATATGCTTACTCGAAGCATCGCGTCTCCCCGTAAAGAGCGCTCCGCACCCATTTATTGAGATATCTTTAAATGGATGTGTTAGAGTCGCACGGAGTCAGGTCAAATGTCCTCCCGGTATGCCCTCCCTGTTCATTACTCCAGCATTTTCATATGACTCTTTATCTCGTTGAAGATCCTGTATATGAAGAGGACTTTACTTTAGAGGATCTCTCTGGAGATGTCTCTTCTTTTTCATTTACTCTCTTAAATAAGGGTAAACGACCGACGGAATTAGCCGAATGTGTAATTGAATTGTCGAGTCTTAATGCGGGCGAAGAATTGGAACGATGGTTTAATCTTTCGGGTTTATGCCCTCCCGTAAGAGATGATTGGGGTTCGCTACGGTTGCGGTTGCGGTACATTCACGAAATTGTCATGCCATTAACCGAATACACTGCTCTGAAAGAATTGCTATTGAGTGATGATCTCGACGTGATCGATGCTCTCGACGAGTACTGTCATCGCGATCGTGGACCTCTCGCTAATGCATTATTGAAGATTGCCATATATGAACGGCGCGAACCGAATCTATTGAGGGCTGTGATTGAAAGAGAAGTTCAACGGGAATCAGATACTGCAACACTATTCCGGGCGAATTCACTCGCAGCTTCACTTATGGATGGGTATTGATTTACTTTATTTAATTAATTGATTTTGTAATTAGTATTTGTATCACATTAGATATATGCGTGCATCGTGCAGCTCGTTCCTGATGAATGCTCTTTCAGTTCCCATTTCACGGGTTCTCGAAAGTAAACATTCATGTGAGTTGAATCCCGCACGACTCAATGCGCCTCTGGTAATGAATTTGTTTGTTTTAATTAAAATCAATACTAAATAATTGTGACAATCAACAGGAGGCGTGTCAAAATGCAGAGCATCTTTTGAGTACTTTGGATTGTTTTGCTGAATCAATATTTTCTAATGCATCGCACTGTCCTCCGACACTACGATATCTCTGCGGTGCGATGCAACGGTCTGTTACCTCAAAATGGCCCCAAAATGCTCTCGTCATAAGAACTCGCGTTGTTTCGTCATTTATATTTCTCCGTCTCATTTGTCCCGCAATTCTTAACCCCCGACAATTTAATCTTATTAATGGTCAGTGATAAGATTTTTCCAAATGTATAATAATATCCCATTAAACGTGTTCACAGATACTCCTTCAGACACCGCTGCCCGTTCATTAATTTTGGTCGCAAAATCATTACAAAATCTCGCGAATTTAATAGAGTTCGGAACAAAAGTATGGATTAATTAATTGAACTTATGTATTATAATCTTTAATTTAATATGAAATGATATAAATATTGTGCTTTCATCTTAATTAACATATTCTTATTCTGTCCATTTTCTGCTGCCGCTAAAAGAGTATTTTTATTTCGAGCGATCGTTTCGAACCGCCGCCACCAAATGCTAAAAGGGTTCGAATTTATACACTATTTTTAGAATAAACATTTAAATTTATGCCTTTAAAATAATATAAATGTATGTTTAGGAATCATGGATGGAAATTGTTAATCCCTTTATACTTAAGAATAAAGCAAAAATGATCAAATTCCTCGACGAACTTTCGGTAAGTATTGTAAGATCCTTCCGCTGCTCATATAAATATATTCAATTAATTTTGATGTTAAAATAATTTAATTTAAAAGTTTTATCAAAGGATTTATATACAAAAATAGGGTTTTAGAAAAAATATTAATATTTTTCAGTCAGTTCCTGAATGTCCCTCCGAACCCGATGTTGTGGCTAAAGGTGAACCGTCCCGTGAGTTGGCATTGGTCCATACCATTTGCGAATTGCATCGCGAGGAAATCGTTAATATGGGATCGAATAGGGTATGGGTTAATGTGCAATTTCAACATTATTATGCTAATAATTAAATGTGACTTTAGCCGACCCTTAAAAAGCTCGCGGCAGTCGTAGAGATGCTTTCCAAACATAAATCTCATTATACTGACGCACGACAACATCAGCAGCAATGATCTCGTTATGTGTTTCCTTCGATTATCAACACTGTTAATGCTCTTTTATATGCATTTTTACATTTACATTTAACGCTCAAACTTTTTATTAACCGTGTTTTTTGTTATACAATTTTCATGTTTTGATGAAAAGTGTCATATTAAATATTTATGATAAACAATTCAATATAATTGCATTGTATTGATGATGCTATACTATGCTAATCATGATTTTTATAATATTTTACTTTAACTTTATTATTGAAATAAAAGTTTTAGAAAAACTTTCATTTACAGTTTTTATTGCATTCGAATGCAACGATTATGCGATGATTACGATCGTACAGATGTAAAAAACTTATCAGTAACTTATCATTACACATAAACTTCCATAACTTGATCATATTGTAGTTTAAAATATTTGTTTAAATCAAGGAGGTTTTCAAATTATAGAGGTTCATAATAAAAAATAATTTTAAAATAGAACTTCGATTTTGCTCATAATTATTTATATCATTTTAAATTACGCATAAACCCCTCTAACGTGAACCCTCTCTAGCGTGAATAACTTATTTAACTATGTAAACAAATTCTTAGGCCAGAGTCATATAAACCTTTGCTATTCCAACCTCTCTAACTTAAACAAAAACTGACCTCAAATTAGTCACGTTAGAAGGGTTTAAGTATAATCAGTTATTTTATTTTATTTTTTCAAATTTATCTCAATTATAATTAATAATTGTTATAGCGCCGGTCAAATACAATTTACACGAAATAATTTTTACACATTCGAGTTACGGTTCTATTTATATTATGGGTCCTTCAAAAGAATGTTCAAAATACAAGTTATAGGGGTTTTCAAGTTATGGAGGTTCATTGCCATGCAAAAGTACATAAAATGATTTGGGTCCTAGAAATCTGTTCAAGTTATAGAAGTATGGATTTATATAGAAAATCACGAACAACATTCTCATTTTCACCACTCATTTCCCCATCCCCTGCCAAATACTTTTAGTTAATTTTGTACATTCTCTCATTAAAGTGGAAACTCTAACATGAACATAACATGAACATAACATGAACGTAACTCAATTTATCACGAACATAATTTTTTGCAAAAAACTAATCCCAAAAATAAAAAACTGAAACTATTTAATGCCGGAACTAAAATATATTGAAAATTAAAACTATAGGTTAGTTTAGTTTAGTTTAGTTTTACAGACATTTCTGCATCGGAACATATTTGAAAATATTTTCAAATCGTAAACCTCAATCGTTATTTGATTCACAAAAACCGTATGTATTTTAATTAATAATTACATTTATTATTATCGGTGTTATTAAATATCATTTGATTAACACATGAATTAACTGAACGATTTAATGTGTAAATCGGCGATAATCGTAATCGTACATCATTTATGAATCGAAAGTCAATTGATGAGTCACTAATGCACGTGCACTGCAAATGGCATTTACGGTTTTCAATGGCATTAAACACCATATTTTTGTGTAATTTTTGATTAATTAAAATATTTAATCATTATTAATAATGGATAATTGTGTTTTGGAAATCATCGTCGGGACATATGAAGAGTTTCTGATCGGATATCAGTTGAAGATTATTAATGTGAGTTTTGCATAACGAATGTTATTTCATTGTTTATGTTACGAAATTACGTTCATTATTAATAAAATGAAAGTTTTGGTGTTAAATAATAATTAAATATTAACATATTTAATATAAATACCTTCGAATGTATACTTTCAGGGAACGTATACATTTGAACAGAGTTTCACAAATCACGCGCACACATCGAGTGTCCGTTCACTGTCAGCATCGGCCAAATTCGTGGCTTCGGGCGGTGTCGACGAAACCATACATGTGTTTAACATGAGGAAAAGAAATGAATTCGGGAGGTTAATACAGCAACACAATGGGACCATCACTCATATGGAATTTTACGGTAATAACAATCTGTTCACTTCGAGTGATGACGGTACTGTCTGCATTTGGGATACCAAAACTTGGGAATGCGAAAAGACTTTGAGAGGTCATAAAGACGCTGTCAATTGTATCAGTGTTCATCCGTCGGGGAAAATGCTCCTTTCGGTGTCCAAAGATAAGACTCTCCGGACATGGAATTTGATTAAAGGACGATGCGCATATGTGACTAATTTAAAGTCAGTTTCACATTTCGTGTTATGGTCTGAGATGGGATCGTACTTTACTGTGGTTATTGAGAAGAAAGTTGATGTTTATGATATTTCAATCGGCGGTGTCATTTACAGCATTGATTTTGGTAAAAGAGTTAATTGTGTTGCGTTTTTAAATGTAAGTTTAATGTGAATATATTAATTATTATTAATTATTAATTAATTATTATCATAAGAATACGACACTTATAATCGGAGGCGATTTCGAAGAGATTAGCATTTACGATATCGAAAATAAAAGTTTAATTAACTCATTCAGAGCCCACGAAAATCGTATTAAATCTTTAAAATGTGTTAAAAATATCCCTTCGATAAAAGAGAGTAATAAAATTTGGCTCATCACATGTTCGAGTGACTCTTTTGTAAAGCTCTGGGAAATCGATATGAAAAATGTATGTTTTGTTTTGTATCGTTTAATATAATTTTATAAAATTATCTGAATTTAGTTAAAATCGTCACCCGAACTGATGGCATCAGTTAACACCATGTGTCGACTGACATGCCTATCTGTTTGGATACCCGAAGAGGAAAACATCGATGAATTAACAAAATTAAAGTCTGAAAGTGGCAAAAAGCGGAAGAAAGTGTTTAAAGAAAACAGTGATAAAAAATCGAGACAAATCAATGATTAAATCATTTAATTTATGTAAATATTTGACACGATCTTTTCTCACACTATATTTTCGTAGCGTTTCCATATATAATCTAAATTCTCATTTGTTAATTGTCAATGATTCAAATATAATTTCAAAGCACATGATAATGAATTTGTATAAAATTACAATTGATTTTTAAAAACAGTTAATGTTTTCATTGTGATAATAAATGTCCGTTTATGAAATCATTTACAAATTACTAATATTTTCATTTAATTAAACTCTTTTCAAATAGTGGAGTCCACTGATGAGTGTTGTGGTTCCTGCGGTCCATTGACATACTCTGGTCAAATCCATTGGCACATACCCTAATGGTGTTGCGACAGTTGCCACGAGAGCGGCCATCGTAACACCCGTATTGACCTTTGATATTAATGTCGGTGTAAAATCACGATTCGGGTCAATTTTAAGCGCGCGAATCCCTAACCCAACGATTAGGACATCACGTGTTATCATTACTAAAATAAAATGTTTCAATTAAATTAATATATTGAATATTCACGTAATAATACACACGTGATGTGAGAGTCCACGGGAAGAGTCCGTCAATAGAAAGTGAAAGTGTTAATGCAGTGACTGCAGTTTTATCGGCTAAAAACAAACACTATAATGCAATTAAAATGAATAATTACGATACACTTACCGATGGGGTCTAAAATACGACCCAAATTTGTCTCTGCGTTAAACTTTCGCGCGATTATCCCATCGATGGCATCACTCACACCACAATAACAGAGCAGTGCCAATGTTTGGCCGTAGTGATGGGTTAAGACACCATTCGCTGCGAATAGAGATGCGATTATACGCGATGCGGATAATGTATTCGGTACTGGAATTTAATGCATTTGAATCATGTTCATCATTCATTAATTATCATTGCATTTGATACTCACCGTAACGAACAAATCTATGGAATCCATAAACACGCGGAGTTAAAAACATGGTAATGTTATGGGAGCGTATAATAAAGTATGTCATTCAATTATTTCGCTTATTATAAACATTGGAAATTTAATCATACTTAAAATATACTTAAAATATAAACTTTAAAATTAATAATTATATTTACATTTAAAATTCACTTTATATTTATAATAATTATTTAATTTCAATAATTTTCATATCTCAAAATGTGGAATTATATTTGTGTTTCGTAAACTTTTATATTGAGTCACATCATTCTATAAATATACACATTCTATTGACGCGGGAATTTCAAATATAATTGTGGTTCTTTAATTATTATTAATTAATATTTATTTAGTTTCTTTAAAATTTGTTTAAATTAATTTGATGCATAATTTCATAGTAAATCCAAAAGTATAGTCCTTAAAAATTCAGACACAATAATCTAAGTATACACTTAAACCCCTCTAACGTGACTATATTGCGGCGGAAATTTTTGTTTACGATAGTGATATTCACGTTAGAGAGGTTAAAATAGCAAAGGTTCATATGACTTGGGTCTAAGAGTTTGTTCACGTTAGAGGGGTTTGTGTAGTTATGAATTTATTTTGAATATAATGCTATAACAGATAATAAATATTTTAAATTGTACTTCAAGAAAATTTAAGGAGTAAATTCACTTTTCACTGTAATTTTATAAATATGAATGAATATACCCATGCATTTAGTCATGTATATGTATGAAAATTTACAAATATACTTTAAAATCCATTGAAATATGCTCAAAAACCAATTGAATCGGAATTACATCGATGCAATCGGGTATCATACACAATCGGGTATCATACACACACTAAAAACGAAAAATAAAAATATACGGGATGATGATATTCGCGAAAAAGTTGGTCATTGTACCGCATGTCTTACCGGTCAATATCTGGTTAAATTGGATTTTTCATGTGTTCAGACGTCCATAATTATTATACGCATGCATTTGTCATTACACTTATATAATCACTATTATTGTATTCCCGAAATTAATTATATATTCTTATATATTACATTAAATGTGATTTTAAAAACAATACTATTCTATTATTAAAGGTGCAGAAAAAAATGTTTTTTAAATGTTTTATTTTTGAAAATCATATATATTATTAACTCATAAATGTGGTCATTTATTATTATTATACCGTACCTTTTATCATTTGTTTGTAGTAAATATAAATTCCTAAAAAAAGAAATTAAAATATAATTTTAAAAAAATAAAATTTTATAAAAATATAAATAAAAAACCGTTAAAATCTCCAT
>LBFL01091941.1:0-23150 GCA_000988845.1 Hypochthonius rufulus
ATTTGAATAGCGTTGTCTCGGAGTACGGTTCTTATTTCCCGTGTATTTTATTCCGGAAGTGGAACTATTACCGTCTCAATATACTTCACTACAAACTTTGGAAAAGGGTATAAAAGAAAAATTTTAATGTCCCATAAAATACTAACATAAATAAACATAAATTAGTGCGTCAATTCTTACAAAAAATGGGACGCATCGCATTTTTCAGGTCAGGAAATGAACCGATTGTACTCAATGATCAGCAAAGAGAGGCGCGGAAAACCGGTATATTTTAAATGTATATGAACAATCACAAGATAAATGCTAATTTAAAACCTAATATTTTATTCAATTTACAAAATGATTAATTTAGAAATAGAATTTCAGTTGAAATAATTGAGCAAAACCATAATTATGTTCATTATATTTTCATTTTTATCTCGTGATTCAATGGTAATAATTATACGATTTAATATTAATTTTATAAATTATTGCAAAGCATACATACGACAATTGCATGAGAATAAAGGTGTGAATCACCGGATGCAGATCCCGATTCCGGATCTCGGAAATGTCAATAATTCGAATCCCGATATTCAAACCGAATCGAATGGTGAACCGCAAATCCCATTCAATAGGGACAAAGAATGTGTCATTTGCATGGATAATTCTCGCGATTGTGTGTTACATCCGTGTCACCACCTCTGCGTATGCATTCAGTGCGGACGGCTCTTACTGAAACGATCCGATTCATGTCCGATATGCCGAAGAACAATTACTAATGCATTCAGAGTGTATCATTCATAAATGTCAAATACAATTAATAATTTGGTATTTCAGTCGATTTGAATCTTTAAATTGATATGAAACATTTATTTTAGGGTCAATTGACATTGTTTTTGGTCCAAAAATACTTTAAAGAAATGATTTAAATCAATTCAATATGAAAGTGAAATGACGTTATTCAATGATGCCTAAAGTTTAATTGTTTTTGTCTGAAAAAGAAACATTAATTAATAATAATGACATAAATAAAACACGGAAATACCATTTATTAGTAATTTCTTTATGAAAATTGCGAATGATTATTTTAAATATCAATACATTTATAACATCTGCAAAAATAATTTAGAATTAAATATATTCGATAATAATAATTGATTAATTAGTAATTAATAATTACCATAAAAATTTAACAACAAACAAATGGAGTGTCACCAAAAGGGACACCATCCGATGTAGCATTGGCATAGGTTCTCATGTGAAGTCGCCTGTTTGATCAATAAATCGACCTGTTGTGGCACGTCGAGTGTGACTGAAGGATCGAAGTCACGTCCCGTTAATTTGTCTCTGACGCGATTCACCACCATAAGTGCTTTTTTATTGAGTCCTTCAGTCGGTGCCGCATTATCACCACTCGCGGCGATGGCCAAAGTATTGGCGGATGATGAGACATTCATAATTTCAGTCGGGGGTTTCTTCGCGAGGCCCGTCACAACGACGCCTCCGACTGCGCCTTCATCCTCATCGAGAAGTTCCTGATCATGCGATGCGATTGAACCGCTCTTTTCTGAATGTTTTGCTTTCGGTTGCGCTGTAATGTTAATTCAAATACAAATAATGTAAATAAAATGACTAAACAATAACAACACTCATACCCTCCACGAGACGCCAATTCAATAGCGGGTCATATACGAACGCTTCGAGAACAGCCATTAATGAATCTTTATTATTTCGCAACACTTTCATTACTTTGGCACATGTCATTCGGTATGTCCCTTCAATTCCCGTCACTTCCATGGCATTAATGAGCATTCGCGTCAAACGGAACGGGATTTTTTCGGGAAATTTTTCACGTGTCATTGCGACTTCGAAACAATCCCCAAAATCGATATGAAGAATTTTCCCCGAGAGACGGTCGAGCATCAGATTCGACGGGTGACGATCACCTAAACCCAACACATATCCCACCATTGACATGACCGCCAATGATCGGGTATAATTCGTACGACGATCGAACCAAACTTCTGATGACGGGGATTTGAGCCAAAGAAGTTTCGCGAGATCATCACCCTGAGTGTGTTCCAATGCATGTTCGAACACTTCCACCTATGGTCAAACAAAATATCACATACAATAAAATAAAAATCAATATAAACATGAAAATAAAATACTTTTTGCATTAATGTTAAATGATCATAATCCGGTGCCATCCGCAACATAATACGATGCTCAATGTTAAGCAAAATTTTCTTTTTCTCGCGATAGTCTCTTATAAGTGTATGAAGCGTGTCGCAATGCGGTACCCAACCGATGAGACCAGAATTGGGGGACAATGGAATCACCGAATACCTTTGAATGGCTAAATTTCGTCGCGAAGTTTCGGGATCACCTATTAATAGCGTATTGACCAAACCAAACAATTGCATAACTCTCTCATCCTGACGAAGATCCTCATGACCTGCGATTAATAATAAAAATGTTATAATAACTTTAATCGGTTATTTCTTATAAACCTTTTAATAAAAACATATAATCACGTCCATCACTGCCTTTAATTGATAATTTTCGGGGTCTCTGTTTCGATGTAATAACATGGAGTTGAGATTCTACTTTAGCGATGCGTATAACGGGCATCGATGGGTTATAACTTCCGGGAACTGCCAATTCGAGATCACGACACGTGAGGAGTTTCGGGGAAACGTATTGCAACTCAAGTGACGTTAATTGGGGTAATTGTTTAGATATTCGTCTAAACACGTGATAATACAAATCCCACGCTTGAGTTAGATCCTTAACATTTCCCGAACGCTGAAACTTTCTATTAACAAAATCAAAATATTTAAACATTTAATGCAATTACGGTACTGACACTTTCATAATGTATGAAAAAAAGTAACAATTATTACTAATAATTTATTAGTAAAGAGTGAATTACCTGCACCATTCCTGAGCCTCATTGAGATCTCTTCCGTACGCCTGATTAAAGCTCATTTCTTTAAGTGTTTGAGGACCGCGATCGACCATTTGATGGAGCGGTTCGAGTGTTTCGAACATTCCCTTTTAGAAACACATATGATTAAAAAATTAATAAAAATCGCGAATTACTTTAACATTTCTTTCCCCAAAATACAGTCGCGATGCTTCTTCAAGACCCTCGTGCCAAAGTTCATGCCACAGAATCGCCACTCGAATGAGTTCTTCACTGACGAGCATTGCCTGTGATACCAGATTTGGTGAATGAACATTCATTGAATCTAATATTTTTTTAGCCGCCGCTGAACGTCCCGATGCAGCAGATTTCGACGCGACAGTCAAAGGGTATATCAATGCCTGTGGATGCTGTTTGCCGATGTCAATCAATAACTGATGAATGAGACGACCGATCAAATGACGTGTCGTGTCAATACGCGCAATTAATTGTGGTATCACCTGAAGCCACGTTTCAATGGGGACTGTTTTAATCCCCTCAACTAAAGCATCATGAACTTCTTGGGATTGACCATCTTCAAACCATAGTGTTAATATTCGTAAAGTGTCCTGAAGTGACGACCCATGAGCTAATGAAACTGATCTGAAAAATCCGTGCACTGCCGGAACACAATAATCTCGAATATATCGTGCCTTAAGCGGTCGCATCGTATTTATTGGAGACGCTGGAGTTTCATTAGGCGATTGACCATCAAAAACTGATGATTGTCCCTTATAAAAATGGACCGCTTCAAAGTTCATATACGCCCACGAATGCCATGCTTTGTACCAATCCTTATCCCTTTCAGTGGCGGCGGCATAAAACTGGAGAATCATGGGAATGGAATTCTCATTAATACCATGAATGGACTCCTGCCATTGACCCAATTTCAAATAACATCGCGAAAGGAGTTTATTCAGTTCGTCCCTCTGTTGCTGCTGCTGATGTCCATCATCGGGTGTCGCTAAGAGATGTAAGTTTTGTGGATACAGTGCATTCTGCGCGAAGTGATTTAATTGTTGGAATGCCTCTTCTTTGGCTCCCGATATCCACATATGTTCGATATATCTAAAGGTGGCCATTGGATAGTTCGTGGGTAAAGGGACTCCCGAAGCTAAACAATTCAAAAATAATCATTAAACTAAAACCACATTTTTAAATAGCAGATTAAACATACGAATATTTCGGGGATCCGTTTCTAAAAGAGTGACTAAAGTGCGATGTGACAATTGTAATCGTCCTGTACGCTGACAGAGTTTGGCGAACTTAAGCCACGATCTCATCTCTTCATGCGGCTGAAGCACAAGTGAATGCAATTGAAGTATCTTTTGCCAATCCTCAACAACCCTTTGACACCCCTGAAGACGCTCCCACCATTTTTGCTTAATCATCTCTCTTCTTTCAGGTATTAGTTTGTATTGAATGACCTCTTCCAATTCGGACATCATTTGTACCTGCACCATTGCACCATAAGCACGTGAATAGCTTTCCCCCGCCATTGCGGTTATATCGGGATCTATCAATTTCCGCGTCTTATCGATTAATGAATTTGCCAATTGATAATTATTCCGATGCACTTCGAGAATCGCCTGATAAAAGGTCGAATCGGAAGTATCGGGAGATATGTTTTTGGTATATTCCTCCATTTGGTCCCATAACCCCAAACCCCATGCGGCAGTCGCCGCCATCCGCGCCATTCTGGCCTTTTGTTCCGCTTCGGACGATGGCCAAATATGTTGGGCCAAATGATGGAGTTTTGTCCATTCGGATAGTACTTCGAGACACCGCATTTGTCCGACAATAGCTTCGAAATCATTGCTATTCGCTTCGAATCGCAATTTATACGCTTTCAGAGCATTGTTCCAATCATGAAGCTTCTCATACCATCGTTCTTTGATCTTAAGGTCATTGCCGTGGTTCTTTGTGGCATATTCGAGTACACCGTGAGACGCTTCCGGTGCCTGAAGTTTATTATTAATAGAAATTAAAGCCTCTAAAACTTCATTTGTCGGTCCCTTATGAAACTCTTCCTCTTTATAGTGAAGAGCTTTGGCAAAAGCACGACACTTAATGGCTCTTTGAGCTAAAAGTTGGGTATTCAAAGATATTGGTCCACGATCGACATGTTCCATAAATTCGGCCAAATTTAACAGTATACCGGTCACTTCGGGAATGTCCTGTTGCATAAGAGCGTCGTGAATCAATTGCATCAGTTCCTTTTAACAAAACAAAATTATCATTAAACATGACAATTCTTTAACTGAATATGATGAAATTACCGATTGATGATCCTCACTTAACTCATTCCAACAGCTCAAGAATGCCGGATTAAACAACTCACGTGCCACGGGATTATACGCCTGTGCCAATGGGAAACACGATCTGATGGAAAGTGTTGGGGATTCTTTAATTAAATCGATGTTCAATATCTTAAGCCACTCTAACCAATCCTCTTTAGATACGCGTCGAGCACACTGTGTCCACGCACGTTGCAAATCTGTCAAAAGCGCCGCACCTTTTTTGGTAACAGCAGAGTCAACAGCCGCCTGCTGACCGCGATGCTGTTGATACCGGTGCTTTCGTGTGTGGCGTTTCGCGGCCATTATTGAGTCATCCTCTTCATCTGCGACTGTCGATCCCCGAATAAGTTTCGTTATTAATACATCGTATCGCTGATGAGATATGCGGTGTTTTGTTAGCACTTTAGTGACCATTGGTAGAAATATTTGATAACCCTTCCCCAATTGAAACACTACAGAACTTAGAGTGTCCATCACCTGATGCCGTAATTCCTCATCGTGAGGCGATGACGTATCAATGGTTCTGACGATCGCATGAATTATTCGCGAAGAAAATTCAGTTATTTTTAAATCTTCAGAGAGAACATCAATGGTTTGAAGAGCGGCGATTCTGACGGGTGTTGGAGTGTCAGTGGAGTCAAAAAGTTTGACAATCGATGGCAGAATTAAGTGAAGATAATCATCTAAATTCGTACCGAAACTCTGAAGTGCGTTCAGCATTTTACCGGTTACGACTTTCCGTGGAGATGTGTCATGTGCAAACACTTTTAATATGTGCGGAATTAAATACGGCACATAAATTTTGAATTCCCCGCCCAAAGCAATCACAATCTGTTCGACGACATTAATCAGTGTCTGTTGCATCGGGGAATTCGTAGTCCAAAACTCTTTCACAACAGAAAATATTTCCTCCAAATAATTGCGAATGTGAATCCGAACGATTGATATTAATTGTCCCAATTGTTGGAGAAGAAACTAAAGCAACGCAATTAGTAAATACTATTAATTCTATAATTATAATACAAAAATCATTTACTTCTTTAATGTGCTGTTCTCCCGTTCTGATGACATTGATAAATGGCGGCAGAACGTGTTGAATGTACGGAACTGATCGCACTCCAAGAAAATTAAATATAAATGCCACGGCCTGAACCGTCATTGTGTGATGACGATTCAACGATTGGTCTTTCATGACGCGCATAAGTGTGGCAATAGCTGTGGCAGAATAAAAGTCATCAAATGTCGACGATATATTCGCGAGCATTTCATGAGCATTAAACTCTAAATATTGAGAAAAGTATAATTTGGTTAATCTATTATCACAGTGATTGGATCAATACCCTGATCAACACTGTCGGGAGCACTCAACGGTTCTCCTGATTGGTCAATAACCCCCAAATTGACCTTATGACGGTACGGGTCAACAGCGCCGATCAAACCCAAAATACGTATTGTTTCACGACGAATCAGCGGCAACTCTTGAGTCTGTTCTGATTTTAGTAAATGAAAAAGTATGTCCAATAGATTTGGGTATTTCCAATACGGTTCGACGACATAACCGGAATTCTCCACCAATTGTCCGAGTGTCCATAGCCCGACCTCACGCTTCTGAACTGATGACGCGTCTTGAATCGCCTCGAGAATGACCGGGAAAAGTTCGTCCAAATACTTTCTCATTTCGGTTCCACTGACAATTGCCTGTTCCCCGATCGCTCCGATCAGAGCCGTCGCAACACCCGGTGATGAGTCTCTTAATTTTGGTAAAAATACTTTTATAATCGGTTCGGTATACGGTCGTATCAATCGTGGTGCTGTCGCAAGTAAATGGCGGAGCATTTTTGCTGATTGTTCCTTATTACGTCCGATGCCCGAATATTCCAATTCCGTTAAAAGCTGCAAAAGAACCTAAAAACAACAGAATCAATCATATTAAATGTGAAAAGCTTTGTCAAAAATTACTTTTCTCAGCGATGGCATAACATAAGCAGGATTAAGTGTGGATAATCGTCCGATGATCAACAGTCCCAATTCGCGAATTTCAAATAATTCATCATTAAGACAACTGAAGAGTGCATTTAAATTCTCCGATTGAGCCAAATGCATGTCGAACTTTTCATTAAGAGATGCTAATACAGTATAACGGACATTCGAGTCCATATCAGTGACTCCGACGATCAACAATTTGCTTAACACATCCTGAATCGTGATCACCAATGATGTCGAGTATTTTGATTGCACTTTCATCAATGACGGCGCAAGCAATTTGCAGCACGTGCGGACCGCCTCAAGACGCACGTCACTATTTTCATGAGCTAAATAATTATCAGCGCAGTGACGTACGAATTGATTCAATGGACGGCTTTGAAAATCAAATTTTCCTAATACTTTAAGTGCCAAAATCGTAGTCTAAAATTACAATTATCATTATGCATAAATTTAATTAATTCAATTCAATTACTTGCAAATCTACAGGTTCATTCGAAACACCAATGGACGCGACCTGAAGATGCTTCGGAACACCGGGAAATGAGTACGGGCGTTTCATAAGGACCTGACTTAACATCTTCAACAGACCGTCCTGAATGTCCCTCTTCAATTGCGGAATGTGTCGTGATATATCATCGAGTGATGCCGCGAGTGACCGCGAAAGTCCTGTCGCGATCATCGGTTCCAAAAGATCACGAATGTCCTGTCTAATTGAGGATCCCATCGCCTGTGCCAAAAGAGCGACGCATGTAAACACTGCCGGTTCCTGATGAACCGTACGCGATTTCTTTAACTGTTGATCCTTTTGTGGTAACGATACCCGAATCATTTGCATGATTTGTCCCAAATGCTGACGAAACGAATCGTCTTTTACATCTTTGACTGCGATTGCCAAAAGACCTAATGACGTGTATGCGTTCGGACGTATCAATGCTCTCAAACAATTCAAGAGGTATCCCATTGTTTCGGTTAAATACTTTTGAGCTGCGAATTGTTCCGGATTCAGTGCCGCTAATCGTGGCAATAAATTCAAAAGCACGTGATTAATATGTGTTGTATTCTTTGCCCGGAGCTGTCGCATTATCTGTCGACAGACCTCATCATATTGTTCGAGCATCAATTGGCGACACGTGACACTCTCCTTAATGTTACTTAACCTGACAAAAAACAATTATTTGTAACTAAAAACAAATCATAGCGGTTCCATACGTGGATGATGATGTTAACCCCGGGACGAGTCCCAATGCTTTGTGATACTTGACTAATGCATTCAAATTGCGCAATCCATAGCATGGCACATTATGCTGCGAATTTTGGGAATGACTAAAAACGCGAAACGTCCGCATCCATTGATGACTCTGAACCGAACTCCGATGCTGACCCAAACCGGAATCATTTGAATGCAATGATAGTTCTTCAATTCCGCGACGAATGTTTTCACCGTCGTCATTTGAGATCCTCAAAAGTTCATTAATAATCATAAGTGATCCGTGAATGCGATCATCACGCACATCCCGACGGTCGCGTTCATCAAACCCATTCATTGCCTCAGTATAACATGTTTTGTAATAAACGGGATGCGATTGATTATTCTTAGATTTGTCACGATCTTTTTGATCGTGAGTCACACGTTCACGGTCCACAACAACATAAAGAGCCTCTCTCAGTGCATCAATTGCATGGACTCGAATTTGTAACTTCGGATCGCGTATCGAAAAAAAGATAATCTCAAACAATGCATTCACCTGACCATAGAAGTGCATCGGAGTGACAATTGCCAATTCCCGGAGATATAAAACCTGAGAAAAGAGCACACAAATAATTAATATTCAAAAGTGCATTAATAAATACGAATCATTACCGCGGCGTGTCTTTTGGTCTCGTGACGGTCCGCGCCGATCAATTCGAAGGCTCTTTTCATTTCGAAATCGACAAAATTCGAAGTGATGGGACCACTCTTAAGTGCGATCCTTCCGATTGCGCATGCGGCTAATTCTAAATGTTCGGTATCATTGGGAAAGAAACTGAATGATCTTAAATAATTAGCGTATCGAATGCATGAATTTTGTCGCGATTCACATTCAATGTCCAGTAATATGATCATACATATGATACCGGCTTTGACATCATTAACATCAGACGCTCCGCTTCCAACGGTCATATCGAAGATCTTCAAATTAAACGAATCGATAATCGTATTCTTTTCATCGTCTGTCATTTCCATGACATCATTCGATACGAACTGTTGCAGCTCGTGACACGCGCGCGTCCGTATCGCTTCATTACGTGATTTCAAATCGACAATGAAATTGCGAATCACCGCTTCATACGGACCTTCTTTTTCGGTGCCGTCCATTGAATGTCGCGAATCCATTTTCGTTGACATTGAACCGTGTGAATGTTTCAGCATTTTATGTGATTATTTTGATTTATCATTTAAAAAACAATTCCGTGCGAAACAAATGTAAAGCATATGCGTACATCTGTTGCAGAACATTCAGCGAATCAATAGAATCAATAATCATATGCAATAATGATTAACGGTGCATTAACGAAGAAACAATTGTCATTCATATATGTAAATAATGTGATCGTTAATCACACATTAAATTGAGAATGTAAATCATATGATATCAGTGAATTCAATGCACTCACATGAGGTAAACATTCGTAGGGTCATACAATAATTGCGTTATTTTTTACAATTTTATCATTTTAAAAGTTATTTTAAATGCAGTAATTTTATTAATTGCAATTAACGGTAAATGTTCGATATATGCGTTTGCATTTTAAACGCATGTGTTTTGTATGTTAAAATCAACATAATAATGTTCGCGATTTTATTGAATAAAACATTTTAAACCGCAAAAACTAAAATTATCCCATAGCAATGAATTAGCGCATAACTGAGTAAAACTTTGTTATTTAATGCGTTTATTGTGATAATATAAGGACATTCATATGGAGAAAATAAGTGAAATAACACCATAAAACATTACAAAATATTTTCTAAATTTAACATTAAACATGATACTATTGATTTCGTTTCTTACAATTATCGGATTTCAATTTTATTTGAAAACATAAATCATTCACAAATTCTATTTAAGAATTATCAGTGTTTTCAATGCAATGGTATGACATGAGTCGTGTCACATAACATTTAAATATGATTTTTTCACGGAAAAGTGAATTTAATACATACATTTTAATGCCTTTAAAAACCTGTTAAGTGCAATACGCACTGAGCTTTCAGTTAACGCAATTGCATAGTATACTCACTTTTAAATAATCATCAGCATGTGTATGAAAATGAATATTTCCCTTTAATAATGAAATTATTTTGTAAAACATTATTCTATACCAATAAATTGTATATTAAAAGCCATTAAAAGTGTGTAAATATGGAAGCGAATGGCATTAACGACAAATCACCGCAACGCTCACCTAAACGTGTGCGTTCATTACCACTGCTGCCGTCGCGAATGTCCGATTATCTGTTAGCACTACGTCCGTGGTCATTCTCCGCATCATACACACCCGTGTCCATCGGTGCCGCATTAGCGTATAAAACCATCGGTTCCTTTGATTTGGGACTATTCATTGCGACGCTAATCACCGTACTGAGTGTACATGCGGCGGGGAATTTGGTTAATACGTACTGTGACTTTATGAGGGGAATCGACTCGAAGAAGAGTGATGACCGTACACTCGTGGATCATATACTGACACCAGAAGAGGTCGTGAATTTGGGTGTTATATTCTATATATTGGGATGTTCCGGTTTCATGATCGTCGTGTATTTGTCACCCGCACGTATGCAGCTTTTGGCATTAGTGTACTTCGGGGGTCTTTCGTCGTCGTTTCTGTACACCGGTGGCATCGGTTTAAAGTATATTGCTTTAGGTAATTCATTATTAAATTTATCATTTTTTTTGTTATTTTTGTTATTTTTGTTATTATTTATCTCTATATTTACAGGTGATGTGATAATAATGCTGACCTTTGGACCCGTGAGTGTTCTGTTCTCATTTATAGCTCAAACGGGGACATTAGATTTGGTGCCACTGACATATGCAATACCATTTGCACTTAACACGGGAGCGATTCTTCACTCCAACAATTCACGTGACATTGAAATGGACCGTCGCGCGGGTGTTGTGACTATCCCCATACTGATCGGACATTGGGGTTCACACATTCTCTTCGCTCTCTTACTCTTCGTACCGTACATCCTCTTCACGGTCACCTCATTTCATTACACATATTGGTTGTTACTTCCATTGATAACCCTCCCAAAAGCGTTTGAATTGGAGCGGCGGTTCCGTTGCGGTAATCTTCAGCGGTTACCGCGGGACACCGCTAAATTAAACCTCTATTTTGGCCTTTTTTATCTCGTGGCGTGTTGTGTCACTGACCCTAATAAATTACCCGGAATTAGTCGGACCCAAATTGGCAATTGAGACACATCGAAGTGCTTTATTTTAATTATAATTAATTAAAGTGAAAGTGACTATTGATGAACGATTATACTTAATATATACAAATATATTCAAAAATGATATTTATACTTTTACCGTATTTAATGCATTGTTTCTAATGCATTCTAATTTATTGTACACACAAATACGGTATTTTTATGGAGTTTCGGGAATTAACTCATTAAATTAAATTTGGGGGTTTCAATTAAATTTGGATGTTAATGATGGATTAAAGTTTAAATAATTGAATAAATATTTATTAAATAATTTCTGTTAATATATTAATATATGATCATTCTGATCATAATCATAGTGAATCCTTTGGAATGGATTTTCTATCATTTACCATTACTATTTACGGGAATGAATTTGTTTATTGAGAAACGAAATGTAATTTTAATCATTTATTATATTCATTTAATTAATACGAATAAAAGATTTGGTTATAAATAAAGTTTAAAATCAATGATATAATTCTAAATGATATCATAGGCCTAACATTAAAATACAATCAGTGCATTGTAACCATTAATAGCAAATTAATTAACAATTAACATATAACTAAATAATTAATTAATGGATAATTCAAAAAATTGCAATTTTAAGTTTAGGAACAACAATTTGTATCGTCTGTTATTTTTGTTTAAATAAGGAAAAAATGGGTAAATGTAAATGTAATTGAGACAAATGTAAAGGTAAAGAGGTAATTAAAGAGGTAATTATTAATTACTATTTAAATATAAGTGACATAAAATCAGATTTAAAAGGAAAAGTGTGGATATATATAATGGCAATTAATTATGCAATAGTTTTTCATATGGAAATTATTGAAATAACACCAAATGTTTAAGATAATTAAAATACAGTAAATAATTACCATTAATAGATTATGAATCATATATAATTTATGATAATATATGGACACAAATCAAATTGATCAGTACTTTTTCACACGCATTGACTCTGATATATTCCAATTACAACTTTATTATAATTATATATTTAATATATTTTGATTGATATACCATTTGTTTGTCAAAAATTATATAAAAATTATGTAAAAGGAATTGAATTGAATGAGATTCTCAAAATTATCTAATAACTGCCGAAGAATAAAATTTTTAGATAAATTTGAATCTATTTTTGGATATAAATAAACTTTAGAAGTAATTTCCGGTGAATTTTTCATTACGGTTAATAGAATATTAGACTTTAGCGAAGAATTCACGTGAATAAATCAATAAACTAATACTTTGCACAATATAAAGGGTAATGTAATGACTCATCATTAATAAAGTCGTAAAAACGGTGCATTAATGTGCAATCATTTGGAGAAAATTAAAAAGTATATATTATTATGTCAAATATTGTGTAATATCATAGTAAAAAATTGTTTCACAACTCTCGTGTCTCACTCAAAAGTAAAATTAAATTCCTATAAATAACGTAAAATTATGTATTAATTATGTACGCATAACGAATACCAAAAAAGCTAAAATGAGATTCCTAATTAATTATTAGCAATATTTAGACCCAAATTCTAAACGATTATATGATTTTTATCAAAAAGAAAATTATATAATTATGTATAATAAAATAGGATTATTAATTACCAAAACACTTAAAGACCTCATCACTGGTCAATTGATAAATAAACTCACGCATCAACAAAATGTCACTCAAACATAATTAATTTGTACAATTATTGTCAATTTACATATCATATAAGTTTTTCACCAATTGATTGACTATCATCAAATATCGCTGAATCGACAATCGAATCATTAACATACGCTACGCTTTTACGTGAGAATTGACGTGATTATTATGATTGAGATGATGATTCAGAATCGTTTTTTCGCGATAATATATTTCTTCAGTTTCCTTATCGCACACGAGTAATAGAATAGCACCGATGAGAAAAATGGCCGCACCCCAACCGACACCATAGGCCCACCCAAAGTACCACAACGGTCGGTTGTTCGGCACTGAATTAGAGTGTAATTCGGTGTAGAAAAATGCAGGGTAAAGGGTCAGTGCGACTATAATTGCCAATACTGCAATCAGACATGAAATATAAGTAATGCCATCACAATGACACGCAATACTCACGTGCTGCGAGGTCAATGTAAAGGGCAAATCGATAATACGTATATTTGCGTCCGGGATTTTTAGAAGAAAGTCCGAGACCGGTCAGTATCGTGGCCACAAATGCGAGCACAAAACATGCGACACAAAAGAAACCGGAAAAACGAATATACGCTAAAAACAATAATCATTTATTATTAGAGACAATTAATTTTTCCAATAAATTACTAAAAATACGACACTCACCGGCATCTCTTCCCCAATGACATCCATCGTCATCTAAAAGCCCAAATGGGAGCGGTCGAAGGGAATTCTCGTCGATACAGTACTGCCATAATCCCTGACGGTATTTGTCTGTGGTCAACCAATGTGTTGAGGTCAGACAGAGGACCATCAGAAGGTCCACGAAAAAGCTGCAGATCAATGCTATCACCTGAAAAAATTCATTTCGTTATCGACTTTTTTTCCTCATTTCGCACGTTACAAATATAGATACACATAAACCCCTCTAACGTGAACCCCCTTTAGCGTGAATAACCTCTCTAAGGTAAACAAATTCTTATGCCCGAGTCATATATGACTTTGCTATTTCAACCTCTCTAACGTAAAATCCCCTATATCGTCAACAAAAATTTCCGCCGCAATATAGTCACGTTAGAGAGGTTTAAGTGTATTAACTTTTATATTGACAATAATTACTCTATTCTGACATTATTAAACAGAACAGTTTAATAAAAAGTGTATTTTAATTAACACGAGATTATTATAAAAACAAAAATATTAGTTTAAGAAAAACAAATATAAGGGACTTAATCATTTCAATATTTTTTCTTAGAGTTACACAAACACTTCATTTTTTGCTCATTTCATATTCATCCGTTTATTTACATAAACCGTTAAAATGAAAACATTTTTCGTTCATTAAATTGGTGCTGATAAATTAGTTTTTAATGGTAATTTATTATAAGAAAAAGAGTGTTCAATTCAATTATCAGATTTTTATTGTTTAATATAAACAGTTTTTTATATACGAATTTTTATTTCAAAAATAAACGAGAAATTCATTGATGCACGTAAATCATCAATTTTTTCAAATATTTGATGACAATAGGATTAACGGATTATGGCATTTTAATCCCTTCGATAGTACATTCGCACACATATATTTTAAATCAATAGAAACTGCGTTTTCTCGGAGTGGAATTAAAGTCGAAAATGAAAATTTGTGTTTACGAATTATTTATAACTTAAGACATAATCAATATTTTTAATACTGAATTAACAAACCCGTGCATTTCGGGCATTTTATTTTAACTTATTACTGTGCATTATTTGATGCGGAACGTGTGAATTTTTGAGGTTTTATCTCTTTTCACTCCGCATATGAAAGTGTAAAAAACATAATATAAATGTACGAAAGAAATACTCTTAATTTAAAGCCGAATGAAAAATGACACAATCGTGTGTGACCGGAATTAAATATTCCCAAATAAAAGGGTAACTCTTTCAATAGACAATGGATTTTCGTTCACTTTATATTCTTAAAGCATAATACACATAAATTTCCCAATTAATAATAGCATATTATTAATCCATTATTAATCTTTTTAATAAATATTCAGAATATTACATTCAAAGAGCAGAATAAATAAATTATACTTTAGGAAAATTTAAATAAAATAACAGATGAATCATCGGATATGATAATGCATTTGCATAAAGAAATTTTGTAAAATGAATGAAACATTTTGCGGGTATAATAAACAATTGAATTTAAAAATGCAAAAATGGAAATTTAACGAAAATCAATGACATTCGTGTAAATGATTCAGAATCATTTTACATTTTACTTTCGCGAAAATGAAAAAATGAAAAATAAATGCCGACACAAACAAAAATGATGATTATGCAAACTCAAAATTGAATCATTTTGTGGGATGCGAACCGATTTTCACTCCAAAATTCAAATATAATAATAACAATACAATAAAATCATCGATTTCCCATTATATGCTACTGATTTCCTCATGATTCTTCACTAAAGTCATGTCCTTTAAAAAATATCGAATTTACACAAATGTCATTAATATTATAGTAAATACAAAATTATTTAAACGATTCTCAATTTATATGACAGACTTACAAATGTTGAAAAATCGGGAGGGGATAAATCTAAAATTACTCAATGGGACGTGGTCAATTTGAAATAATTTCTCTTTAAAAGGGTCAGAATTTTTTTTCAAGTTTTCAATTTTTTTATTTCACGATACGAACGGGGGAAGACTCAAAAAATTTGGGGGGAATCCGCAACACGTTCCTTTTGGCCATGTCCGGTATTCTCATTTTTATAAATTTTGAAAATCCAAATTAAAAAATATTTATTTTGATGAAATCACAAATTGCATCATAATTATTATTAATCCCTATCGCAACGTCAGTTAATATATAGCATTTTATCACAAACCGATCGACAATCTTTTCATACAGCACAATACGCATCCCCTCAAAGGAACCACAATACTATAATGCTTCAGGAATGGGCCAAAACGACCAAAAATATAATTCATAATGTCATAACAGAACATAAAAATCATCGGAGCAAAACACGAGATAAATGGTGTAACGCTATTCAGATGTACAAAGAGCGTATATGTTTATATTTTATGGATGAAAATGCATTTCCACACTTTGTATGAGCATTTGCAATACATTGTCAAAGAAATATTTAACTGAAAAATGCAAAAATGAATTTACCAATACATTTGCAAATAAATTGTTAATTTGTTTTGTATAATAAATGAACAAAATATATAATAAATAAAATATATCGCTAAATGAGGCGAAAAAACGTCATTTAAAATGTATTATACAATAATTATTCATTAAAAAAATGCGAATATAATATGCTAACCCTATAAATATTGCAGCGTTTACTCCACAGAGTTGATACGCAACAACATCCGGGAACTCTCTCTTCAATTACTTCGACATTTTCAACGATATGATACTGATTTGCGGTTTGGAGTAAACGATTATGAGGATAGTTATGATCATGTTCGTTATAAGCGTATTGAGGATTCACAATCAAATTGGGACTTCGATAATGTGGTTGCTGAGTATAGGGATGCTGATGGGACTGCGATGGGATTGCACCGGAAGAGGCAATAAAACCTCCGACATTCATAATATGTTTATTAATACAAGTGTTATGCGTGATAATTTCCAAAGACACGATATGTCAAATGCCAATAGAAACGTCATTATATCGCAATATGTATATGATAATTGCACTTATAATACAAATGCCAAATAAATTCGATACGAAATTCTTTACAAATGATATTCAATTCACTATTGTAACAGTATTCTCAAATAAAAAATCACAAATATCAAAATGACATTTCACTGATCAATGATATGCAAATTCAATTTCAATGCACTATTTTCTAATATCACCAAATATATCATCGATTATTAAATAAATATAAATGATACGCAAATTCATGATTAATCTTTACAATTATATGATATGATTATTAAGGATATGTTTACGAATTGTACGGTCAACGAAATGATCTGATGGTATATTTCGGTACGATCTGAACACAAAAACATGGCACAGCTCTGTGAGAGGGCATTGCACTGAAAGAAGAGACACACATACACACTCTGATAGCATACAACAGAAGAAAATATATTATATTATGGACTCAGTGCATCAATTTACTGTACACATTCTGCATTTAGTTTAGTTATTGAGTGAAAGTACCGCCCCCATTGATGCTTCACTGTAACACACTCCTACAATGCACGCAATCAAAAGTATGGCATCGCGGGGTAAAGGAAAGTGCGACTATCGCTATATGAGGGTCAACGGAATAATTCTTACAATTGTTAGTCATCGTTAAGTCATGAAATGTCATAATCAACAATTATTGAATGCACAATACTTATTTAAGTGTTCATTTATTCATTCGTTATTTATTTAATAACGAATAAATGAACACACGAAATGCACAAATCATTTGATTGACCCATTTATTCGGACGCTCATAAATGTTTCGTCAGTAAAAAATAACACAACAAAAGGGCTTATATTGGATTATATCGTTATAAAAGAGCTTAAAATTTCAAAAGCATTGTTTTAAATATGCCATAAAAACTAAAACGTGGGATAATACTATGAAATAATGTTATACGAAAGAATAGAGAAATAAATGAATCCCAAACTCATTGGCAAATGATTGATGTTCGAAACGTCATTACAGAACATCTCTGAAGTCTCTTATGGCAAATAAATTGTGTTCCGTTATTTACTGTGATGAGACTATTCAATGGAAATCTATTTTATTGAACGGAAAAGAAATTTCACAATTATCGTTAAGTGCTAATGTAAAGGATGCGAAATGTAATGTGAGAATGCGTAAAACGTAATCAAATGAAAAATGCCATCATTACTATGCTATGATAGAGTAATGATAAAAAAGAAATTTTAATGTTACTTTAATATTTTGATACAATGCATTTGCATTACTAACATTTCATTCATAAAACTATAAATAACTTCATTTACAACTTTAACAATACTATGATAATAATAGTCTATTGTATGTTCCCATTGATAATGAATTTTATTTGATTTGAATTTTTTGTTTAATTCACAAAAACCAAAACTCGTCACACAAATAATTCAATTAAATGCTTTACAATTTACTTACGCTTTTCAAATAACACGTGATTTATTTTATTGTTTTTCACACACAACTTTATTTAAGTCTAATGAAATGGTCTTTACCTTTAATGGTCTGACGATAGTGACCGTTTCGATGGTCGTTGTGGGAGCGGACATCATTTTCATGGTATGATATTTCTATTGGAATTAACATTTTAAAAATTAACATTCATTTGTAAATTATAATTAAATTTACTTTAAAATATTGTTATTTATGAGTAAATCTTTAAACATATTTTAATAAATAAATTTAAATTACAATAGAAATTACTGTTAAAGATATTTAAATGTGCATTTTAATGAGTGTCATCTTAAGGTGAACACTAAACTGTGCCAAAATTAGACGCAAATATTTGGCACTGAAATGAGTGACACAAAAATGTCATTCAATTGTAGAATTTGATCATTACCATCGTATGGCATTTCACAATTGTTAATCGTAAAAATAATTAATTTAATATTTTAATTCATTACCTTTTGATGTAAACAATTGACTCAATAATAAATCACATGCCAAATGATACTTGAATTACACGCTCAATCGTCGCATGACATACACATTCACAGTGCTTATGTATGTTAAGAGTGCGAATGACACAAATTTAATTAATTATAAATCAATTATTTCTTTTATAATTCACTTTTAACAAACAGTGCAACACATATGTGATGTGAAAGTCAAACGCCGCCATATTTTAGAGAGTGACACATTTGATTAGAATTGTAGTGAAACACAAATGACGTCATTTAACTCTTTAATCGGAATTTATAGGAAATGAATCATAATGATTAATATGAAAATGGAATTTACAATGTAATAGTTTTATTCGTAATTTTTTTTATTAATTTCCGTATTAAATTTTAAACGAAACATTTACAATAACAATAAATTAAAATGGATTTACATGAAAATATAAAACAAAATTCACGTTTCTAAAGAACACGGATGATGTTTCTTCATGTGTGATCTGAAATTAGTTGAACCGGAATAACGTTTTTTGCAATATCTGCATGAATATGGTTTAACTCCAAAATGGACATTCTTATGTCTCTTCAATTGTGTGGACGTGAGAAATATGCGTTCACACTCAGGCCAATCACAGCGGTGTTTAAAATCATTCTGATGTCGCTTTTTATGTACAGAAAATGACGATGATGATGATGACCGAAACTCACATCCGGGCCAATCACAGACATACGGTTTTTCTCCCGTGTGAAGGTATTTGTGATTCTTAAGTGCATTGTGATCACGTGCCGTATGCTCACATCCGGGCCAATCGCACTTAAGCCTTTGTGTTTGTCCCGTATGTACCAATTGATGTTTAATGAGCTGTGAGTTTTTCTGCATTTCCGTATCACATCCGGGCCATGGACACTGATAGATCAACTTTAATCGGGGGGCTTTAGTAATGGTCATTTGTTGATCCTTCGATATTCCAATGGTATCATCAGATTCTTCTACATTCGACCGTACATCATCCGGCACTTTCTTACACTTCAACAGAATGTGCGTCCGTAATTTTCTTCCATTCGTTAACGTTCGCGAACGATACGTGTGACCACAAAAGACACACCGATGATGTAATTGACCAGAGTCGTCATTAAACGGTTCGAAGTGTTTCCACACTTCTGATTTCTCTTCTCCATCATCAATTTCTATTTTTGAAGGGTTAAAAGTTTCCGGATCTTTAAGTTTCACGAATTTAATGATACTCTTCTTATTCTTATCTGATCGATCAGCACCGATAAGGATATGATTACGTACATCTTTCGGCACTTTGGGACACCGTCGCATGAGATGCGCGCGACATTTTGTCGAATTCTTCGACTTACACCGGTGACCGCAATAAATACATTCCAAAATACTTTTACCACACTCTTCGAGAGTTTTATAATGTTTCCATACATTAACACGTGACTGGGTCCACGTGCGGCCGTCAATTTCATTGATAACGTCGAGTTTCGCCTCATCCGGTGCATCATCACACTTCACAATGTGTTCCCGAAATTTCGTCACATTTTTTGTACAATAAATTGTTTTACAATAATTACATCTAAAATAAGATAATAAATTTATAATCATATGCTAATCATTGTATATAATAATGATCATCTCAATATCATTAATATTAAAAATTTAACTCAATTATAACATATAAATAATTATTTTAATTTCCAATGACACTATTAATTTATGTCCATCGATTACCCCCAAAATAGTGACACGTAAATGTAAATGTTCAGAATCGAACATAAAAGAAATTGTTTATTTAATGTAAAAGTGACTTTAAAAAGGACATAAATCGAAAAAAAGACAAAAGTGAATAGACATAAATCGGTAGTAATATGCACTTAATTTACTCACTTATAACTGATTTGATCATTATTAAGGACATCGGATTCAATACATTGAAAATGATTCATCGTCTTTGACTTTAATCGATGATTATCATTATTCGTGTCTTTACATTTATCTAATAATTCATATCGAACATTTTCATCGATATTCCCGCACTTAAACAAGAGGTGTCTGCGGCATTTCGTCGCATTCCGTCTCTTGTATAACGCACCGCAATGTTTACACTCACATTTCTCAAAGTTTCCGCTGATATTAAAGTGATCCCAAATGTAAACTTTACAATTGTTGCGGCTCTCACCGAAAGTATTTTCGTGGAGCCGAACCGCGTTCGGTACGGATGTGCACCGATGGACCAAATGATCTCTCAGTTTAGAGGCATTCGGATATTTGAATTTAAATATTTTATCACAATATTTACATTTATATACTTTAACATCATCTTTTGGTTGTTCTTCATTTAGGAAATTAAAGTATTTCCAAACCGTTGAGAATGGTTTAGTTTTGGGTCTTCTTTCATCATCATCATCGTCATTTTCCTCTTTTTTATCATCACTTTCATTACATGAGTCATCAGTATGTGAATCTATTGATAGTCGATCATTATCAACACAATAATCTTCATGAACATTATCATTAAAATCATAATAATCGTTATCATTCAATTTAATGCGTTCCGAAACTCTATTCCCAATGATTTCATATTTATTATGCCATTCATTAACATGATCTTCAGACTCTGAAAGTTCTTTTCTCAAACAATTAATTTGATTTTTTATATCATCACCATCTTCAGGTGACTTAAGACTATCGATTTTCTTCAACAGACGAACGCATTCCAATAATTTAATGATGAGTGTAATGAGATCGTCGTTTTGTTTCATTAAATTATTCATTTCCGTTTTATTAATCTTCGAATTCATTTTGAAATTCGTGCGTTTCACTGCCGTTGATTCGGAATGAGTATTCATGTAATTCTAATCGATTAGTATAATCGCGTACTGAATCATTATTTTATAATTTTCATTTAAATCATTCTTTACGATTCATTTGCAAAACTCATTTCATAAATGTGTATATAAATAAACATTTCCATATATTACGTCATTATTACGTCACTCGTGATAATGCCATTTCGTTGAACCAACCACAGGATTGTACATTTAAAACGTACAGAAAATACACACAAATGATCT
The DNA here is from genome assembly GCA_000988845.1 of Hypochthonius rufulus. Classification (NCBI taxonomy): domain Eukaryota; kingdom Metazoa; phylum Arthropoda; class Arachnida; order Sarcoptiformes; family Hypochthoniidae; genus Hypochthonius; species Hypochthonius rufulus. The sequence goes on from LBFL01091941.1 coordinate 22,090, forward strand.
AACAAAAATGGCTTTCAATTGTATATACACATAAAAAATTTGATCGGCTCTCATGTCATAAATTAAGAGTCATAATTATATTATAGTCCTACGCCTAAACCTTTGCGCGTCCGGTCCGCCCATCATGGAACGGCATTCAAAAATTGTAAATATATACACAAATAACGTCAACATAAAACTTCATGATACAGATATGTTTAGAGAGGTTTTATCTTAACGTTATTTGTGTGACATTTTACAAACTTTGAATGCCGTTCCATAATGAGCGGACGCTCAAAGGTTTAGGCGTAGGGCTTTATATATAATTATTTGTGAAAAATTATTAATTTATTAAATTATATATTTAACTAAATTTATTATTATTCAATTAAAATATAATATTTAAATTTTGTTTAATCATAAATAATAAAATTGTATATTATAAATTATTAAATCTTTTAAAAATTTTTTTCAAATATTTAAGGGTTATATTTTTCACATTCAATTACATTGTATGTGAATGCAATTTTAATTATAATGATTATGTTAACAGATGGCGATGGTATGTCTATTAGTGTATGTCCATAGACATATTTTGGGAGGAGTTTTGCATTGCAATATCCTGAAATTATCTGAAGAATATAAATAAGAAAAATTAAGTAAATATATGACGTAATGTAACGTAATGTATTTATGGTTAACTGTACTTAAATGTCAATTTAAATGTTTTGCGTCATTTGATGAGTCAATTTTAGTGAATCGAATGATGAAATTTCTCTTTAAACTTTAAAGTGAATCAGAATCTGATTTTAACATTTTACACTATTTTTATCGTAATTTAAAATCACAATCATAATTCGTAATTTAATTGTCGATTCGCGAATTGTAATTAATAAATTTATAATTTATTTAGTCGATGATCAAAAGAAAATTGAATAAAATTGAATTGAATTGAATTGAAAAAGAACAGAATTGAATGACAATGTACGGACATAATTACGGTGATTTCGGTTCACAGAATGCTCAATCATCGCAATCTCCTCAAACATCACAGTACTGTAATTCACAATTAGAATTAAGTA
>LBFL01092228.1:0-14177 GCA_000988845.1 Hypochthonius rufulus
TATGATTAATGATTGAATCACAACGAATATATTTATGAATCCGTTTATTTTAATTATGAATGAATTACAATTAAATGTATTGAAAAAGAATAATAATGGAAACACAAAAACATTGGTTTTATATGAAAATTACAATTTTTATGTATTATGATATTAATTATGATATGAAATTTAAAGTATGAGATTAAAGTGTTGAATTAACCATAATATGACCATTTAATTAACCAAAAAATTGTTACGAAAATGTACTCATTTAATAATAAACGGATATTTTTACCGTTAAAATGATTGTGTAAATCATTTCTGATATAAATGGTCATGAAATTACTTATTACGTTTGCTCTTGCGTCGTCTGTTGCCACCACCGGCTTTCTTCGGTGTCGGACGCCCCCTTTTGCGCCCCCCTTTGGAGGGTGATTCCCCATCCCCGTCTTCATCATTCTCATCATCGTCTTCTTCTTTGACATTATCATCATCGCCGTTTTGCTCATCGCCACCGCCATCATGGGATTTGTTGAACTCCGCGATGAGCTTTTTACAGCTGAGTTCAGTCTCCTTAACCCATGAGGGACTCCATTCGACGAGATACATACGGTTGCGGCCCGAACCTTTCACTTCCAATATTTTTGTCACTTCATAATCATCGTTGTCTTTCGATCCTTTTCCTTTTGCCATTGTTTTGCAGTAATTAATCGAATCGATCAGTAATTATATTTTAATTTATACGATAATTGTCAATTGACAGTTATAATTGTGTTTTACTCAAAATGAATTTTCAATGATGGTGAATATAAAAGCGCGATAAGGTTTATCCATTAATTACGGTTTACGGCGAAACCTATTGAAAAATATAATTGAAATTATAATAAAATCCCTTTTATATAACAGAGAAGTAATGGGACCTTTTAACTGTGAATGAAACAAGAAAATATGTGTAACCTTAAGTATAACAGTGATTTATGTAAATAGTACCAAATATATTGGTGATGTTAACACATTTTACAATTATATATTTTATATTTTTAAAGCGCTAAACAATTAACGAAATCTGTTAAATTTTGTATCGTAATAAATTGTTAATTAAAAAAATATATATTTTAATAATCATTATTAAATTAATATCATAATAATGAGCATTTCAATTGCATTACCCCAATTTGAATCCATACCCAAAACCGATTCACTTAAACGTGTCTCGTGTCATACAATTGAAGTCCCTAATTTCGTCACTTCAGTTTCATTCGCACCTTTTCAATGGTCTCACAATTTACTGGCATATGAATGCGATGGGAGAGTGATGATCGTTAAGATCCAATTTATTTCAGATGTTGCGTCACGTGATGATAAACAATTTGATTACGTAAACATCCATCAGTTCGTAATCGGAGTGAAATGTTCGGCCATCGCATTCGGGCCGCAGACGAATGTCGAATTAATCCCGAAATGTCTTCAATTGGCGGTGGCGTCATATGATAATTGCGTTCGTCTATTGTCATCACAGGACATTGAATCGCCACAACAGACACAATTTGTCACTCTCAACGGTCATCGGAGTTTCGTTAATGATGTTGTGTTTGAACCAAAAACGGGACATATCATTGCTTCGGTCGGTGATGATTGTTTATGCTGTTTATGGTCCGTTGAGAATGGACAATTAATTGATAAATTGAGTCTCACATCTGCAGGTGTGAGCATCAAATGGCATATTAATGATACGGATAAAGTAAAGAATTTTATAAAAATATAAATAAAATAAAATATTTTATTTTTAGCTTTTAATTGGCGAAAAGAAAGGGGTGATTCGGATCTATAATATCGACAATAAAAGTGCGATGATGTCATTTGATTGTAATAAATTCCCATTGTTGTGCATCGATTGGTGTCCTGCAAATATATTACTAATCGGGTGTGTCGCTGATGATGTGTTCCTATGGGACACTTCCGTTTCGAGGTAATTCAATATGTAATGGTATATGATTAATCACATTTAAGTCAAATAATTTAAATGTGATTAATTTATACATTTTATTAATCTTTTTTTGAAAATTAATAATTAAAAAAGTTTCAATTTTATTAAAATTACAATTTTAGTCAACCGATTGACCGTAGAAAGGGCCATCCTCAGTGTGGTCAAAAGTTTGCGTTTTATGACGATACGGTAATTGCCACACGCGGACGACCGAATGGGACCATTCATGTGGAAAATTTAAAGAATAATCAAGTATATGATTGAATTCTAATATCGTTATATTTAAACTCATTTTACATTTTAAGGTATTACTCAATGATACGATTAAAGTTGGCGATGGCCTCAGTTGGAACTGTAAAGAGCCGATTCTTGCCGCGGGTGGAAACAGAGCCGTACATATTTATAAATTCAATATTTTATAAATACACAATTTTTTAATTAATTAAACTACAAATGATGATTATAATATTTAGTTTTTTAGTTAATGTAAAATGTTGTAATCTCTAGTATATGCCATCAAAACGAAAACCACGATGGGACATTATCACGATCGTGCGTTCTCCGGTGTAATTTCACTTTCTCTTTCTCAATATTCTCTTTTAATGTCCGAAAGTCTTTTGTTTGTTCCTCAACTTTTTCTGTAGGAAATAGATTCGGAAACTCAAATTTCATACCCTCGGGCTGCAGATTAACAATGGAAATGAATTAATTAAAACATATTAATATAATTGCATAAATTACCAGAGTAATATACGCGTCTCTATAATCCTCCCCTTTAATCAGGTACACCTTTCCCGGCGCTCTCTTTATTTCCCCGCATTTCGCTTTCGTTCGTATATCCACCACTGGAATTTTATATATTTTTTCCAAATAATTTCTCACATCATTTGTGGTCATTCTGTTGGTTTTAATTAAATATAATTATATATAATTATGATTAATTTTATGCTTACACAATTGGAACTTTAAACATAACCACATTTTCAGGTAATGGTTGCGGTGGTTTCTTCAGTATCATCCAAAAATCAGGTAAAAATATCCTCAATTGGGGATTCCCTTTCACAAAACGCGGATACCTTTTGATAGAAATGATTAATTTAATTAATTAAATTACTTAAATTGCCATTCAAATTCATTACCATCGCGAAGACATTTGTTTATATTTTCCTATAATACATGTGCTTTTAGGGTTTATAATTTTCGGGGTTTTTTATTACACAATTCATATAATTTATATTTTATAATAAAATTTCCAGAAAATTAAAATCGATACTTCAATTAAACAATTAAATAACTGTTTTTAGTTAATTTTATATGAGAATTTAATGAAAATTTCAAACTAATTTTACATTCAAATTAATTATTTAAATTTAAAACTCTAAAATTAATAGTAATAATTTCCACATTTAGATGGTGATATATGAATTGATTTTCTTTATTTTTTAATATTTTTCTATTAATAACAGTTAATTATATAATATTAAAGTATTAATTAATTTCCCGATTTATTAACTTATAACTGATATTATATTCGCATTGAAAAATATCGATTTTTATTTGTAATTTAATTGATTTCAAAATTAATTTCGACATCATTTTAGTACATATTACGTTATAAAATTGAGAAATAAATATAATAAAAAACTATTATATAATAATCTCATCATAATTAGATTTTGCGCGTTAAATTTACTTTTATTTTTCTAATACCGAAATCAGTGTTTACATAAAAAACCAAAATGCGGCGAATGAAATGACAAATTAATTAAAATATTTGTTAATTAAAATGATTTAATTATATATGATGAGTGTGATTAAAAGTATCAGCAAATGATGGTATGTTTTATATAAGTACAATATTAATACTAAAGTATACATAAAAGTTTTATATGCAATAAAAATATATAAATTTTAATTAAATTATAATGATACTCATATAATACTCATATAATTACATATTTAATGGTATCATATACAGTGTTATGAAAGTTTATGATATGCTATGGTTTAATATATTAAGCGATTGGCATAAGTGTCGGTCGTGATATTTGCTAATGTATGGGAGACTATCGAATGATTCATATGAGTTTATCATAAGGAAATTACACTGATAATTATTCTATTATAAGTATTCTATTATAAGTATTCACACATTTTATTTATGCATTTTCAATTGTACATTTTATCGTATTTCTGTGGTGAGTACAACAATAATCTGATGACATTTGTCACCACTGAATGATACTATATTGACACGTGTTAAAACCCATTCAAAACACGTATTTTTAATTAAATCATTAAAATGTTATTCATTTTTAAGGGATAATTTTTTTAAATTTATTTTTTTGTGAAATCGTATTTTAATATTTTGTATTTTAATGTATTTTTAAAATTGAATTTATAGATAAATGCGAATGCCAAAACTTTTGACATTTGTAAAGTGCAATTAATCAATTGGATTTAAGAGTTTTTAAACTGAATATTTCTAAAGTGAATTATTATATCGCAATACTAAAGTCTCCATTTAAATCAGAAGTATTCTCTTTGATCATTATAAATCGATTGTGATTATTTACGAATTAAATTAATTCGATAATTAATTAATTAATTAATAACAATAATTAAAAGTCTCGATAATGACAAATCCCGAAAAGCGAATCTCGCGATGGTATTTCGGTGGTTTAGCATCGGCGGGTGCCGCGTGCTGCACACATCCATTGGATTTATTGTAATTTTAATGAAATTTTTTAAAAAATTTATTTTTAAAATACAATGAAATCATAGAAAAGTCCATTTACAAACAGCGACCCAAAGTAAAAGTATCGGTCTCATCGGGAATACTGTGGTAATAATCAAGAATCAGGGTGTACTCGCACTGTACAATGGTCTCACCGCTTCACTCTTACGGCAATTAACGTATTCCACGACCCGATTCGGTATATATGAAGTCGCGAAACAAAAACTCGATAAATCCGGTGGCGGCAGTCAAATCCCGTTCTATCAGAAAGTGTTACTCGCGGGGGTGTCCGGTGCATCCGGGGGGTTCATTGGGACTCCCGCTGATATGATTAATGTACGGATGCAGAATGACATTAAATTACCATTCGATAAGAGAAGAAATTACAAACATGCTATTGACGGGTTAATTAAAGTTTATAAATATGAAGGTGTTGGGGCATTGTTTAATGGAGCAACAATGGCCACTTCGAGAGCTGTACTAATGACCATCGGTCAGGTATAAAGTCTCAATATTAATATTTAAAACTTTATGATTAATGTTAATATTTTTTTATATCGTCAATTAACATATATTTGCGATTACAGTTATCGATGTACGATCAGTTTAAATATCTTTTACTGACGAATGTTCCTAATGTATTTGGAGATAATTTATTAACTCATTTCACTGCGAGTACATTGGCAGGTGCTGTCGCCACAACAATGACACAGCCTCTCGATGTTCTTAAGACGAGTAAATTATTTGATATTTTTTAAAAAACGAAAATTATACGATAATTTTAATAATTAATTAGGAATGATGAACGCCGCTCCTAACGAATACAGAAGCATCGGCCATTGTGTATCAGTTGTGTACACACAATTGGGGATTTTTGGATTTTTCAAAGGATATGTTCCGGCATTTGTTAGATTAGCCCCGCAAACTATACTTACGTTTGTCTTTTTTGAACAGTTAAGAATTCGATTCGGTTTTAAACAACAATCATAAAAGTATAACGTAATTAATGAGATCTTAACAATGACTGAGTACAAAACCTTAACTGTCATCACCAAATTTATTATAGCATTTTAAACAATGTGCGCATTTATTTCTATAATTATAGGCATTTCCAAATTTTAAGGTCAGTGACTTTATTTTTGTTATATTTAAATTTAGTTGTTCTGTGACGTTCTCTTTGAGATAAAAAAGACTCATATTTAAATCGAGAAAATTTGATATAATCATGTTAATTATTTTTATTAATTTATTAAATTTTGTGCAATTATATTATTTAAATTATAAATTCCAATAATTCCATTATATACCGGTTATTAATTAATAAACATACCAATAGTGGTTTATTATAAACAAATGAATAGTATAATTTAATGGCATTAATGGATTCATGTAAATCCATAGATATTATCGCTAAATTTAATTGTAACAATTGTTAGTCTTCCATTATATATCATGAAATTTGTTAATATACACCAAATTATATATTAACGTATAAGAAATTGATGTTGTAATTTGTAACTGATTTATAAGTATTACCATTTTTTGTTAGAAACTTTTGGGAGAATATAAAAGTTTTTAATGTTAAATCTGAAACTTTATTTTTAGAATATATTAATGTAAACATTATGCACATATATATGCCCAAAAAATATTAGATGATGATTATGCACAATTTACTTTTAGAACACTCTACTCATGTGTCACTAACTCTTTTGAAATTTAGTTTTGTTATGAAACTGCGCGATATATATATAAACAGAGGTGACAGAAAATGGGAGATGAGACTAAAAAAGAAAATCATTTTTTATATTCCGTTTCGAGTTAATGAGCTTCGGCTGAGTTTAAGTTGAGTATGACAGTGCGTCTGATACGACTCTAACGCGTCCCTCCCATGAATGATCACTGTTTCCAAATTTGGAAAGTGCCGCATCTTTTTTCTATACCATCGAAGGGATCGCATCTTTTGGCACGACTCTCGGTTCATCGACACGAAAGTCTTTGCACTTTTCAGTTAAGAGTTTCAGCGAATCTTCAATCGCCATTATTTGTGTCAAGACATTGAACGTTGAGCTTTCATTGAGAAAATACTTATAATACTTATAATAATATAATGGTGAGAGTCTGTTTAATATATTGGTTTATATTTGTGATTTATTGTAAAAGGATTAACATGATTTTATAACACAATTTTCTGATTTATTTTGTGTACAGAGTCAGGTTAAAAAGAAAGCGGCACGAACCACGAGCAATATATTTGCTCAGTTCACCCAAAATCAAATCGCCGAATTTAAGGAGGTAATGATTAGTAAATTTTAATTTTATTTTAATTATTTATATGACTTTAATATAATTTTTAACTAATTTCAGGCATTCCAATTCATTGATTCTAATAAAGATGGACTCATTGATAAGAATGACCTAAAAGCGACGTTTGATTCTCTGGGTGAGTATCTTATAATTTAATTAAATTATCTAAATTTTAATTTAAGAAACATATAACTGATTAAATAATCTTTAATTTATCTCATTGTATAATCAATAAATGAAATAATTTAATATTAATTTAATATTAATTTAATATTTAAAGGACGTCTTCCATCTGATGACGAACTCCAGTCAATGTTAGCCGAAGCCCCCGGACCCCTCAACTTCACTATGTTCTTAAGCATTTTTGGGGAGAGGATTTTAGGTTTGTTCTATTAATTCTCTCATCTTAATCATTATCCTTATCCAATCCTATAACATAATATTAGGGAATGATAAAGAAGAAGTGATTAAATCAGCATTTGAGACATTTGATTTGGAAAACTCTGGAAAAGTCGCGGAGAATGTTCTGAAAAAAGCACTTTTGACTCGAGGGGAGAGACTCGAACGTACTGAAGTGGAAACGGCACTGAAAGAGGCACCCGTGGATAGGCACGGAAAGATTGAGATAGATTCTTACGTGAAACTCATTTTGGGAAAAAAGAATGATGATGAGTGAAGTTTAATTAGAAATACGCTTTTTCTGCTTTTTTTTATAGTAATTACTGAATTTTAATTTCATTGTATTGCATTGAAATATGAATTAAAATTGATTTTGAACTTTAGTTTTTTGTTTTTTCCAAATTATCATGATGATCATCTTTTTCATCATTAAATACTTTAATAAATATACAATTTCAATGATCATATATCATAAATATAATAATGAAAGTTAAAAGTAAGTATATGTTTACATTTGTATATAATTAATTTTATTTATATAAATCATGTACAATTTAAATTTTCCGCAAATTTTTTAATACTGTTCTGTAAAGAGTAAAATATAAATGAAGGCCCATATTAAGTATTATAGGACTGTACATTATTATGGCATTGTGCATTGCACTTCACAGTATAGTGATTTTTATTATTTTTAAATTAAACGTTAAATGTATAAAGAAAAGCAAAATAATACTAAGAATTTAGCTCATAAATTTACAGTATATGTTTATATTTTATCTATAGTAATGAATGACATTCATTCGTGAATGATCACGAATGTCAAACGTTTTACCAAATTGCTTAATAGTATCTGTAAAATGCGTTAATAAATAAATAATATGTCGCGACAATATTAATTTATTTCTAGAATTAGTCGAAATATTTTACGTCTCATATGCCATAATACGTATATATTCTAAACATATTTCTTAACATATGAACAATTTTCAATCCCTAACATCGCATCACGTGATTTTAAATTATCAAAACATTCATTCATTTTGATTAGAAAAATAATTACATAATTAATTATCAGAGAATAATAATTAATAATAATTAATAAAAATGCCGAAAGTCCGTCGGAGCCGCAACAAACCACCACCTGAAGGTTGGGAATTAATGGAACCGACACTCGAAGAATTAGAATCGAAAATGCGTGAAGCGGAATGCGAGTCTCATGAGGGAAAGAGGAGAGTCGAGTCACTTTGGCCCATATTTAAAATTCACCACCAAAGGTCACGATATATTTTCGATTTGTTTTACAAACGAAAGGCGATTTCACGAGAATTATACGATTATTGTATAAAGGAAAGGATCGCAGACGCGGCACTCATCGCCAAATGGAAAAAGCAGGGTAATTATATGCGCATTTATATATAAATATATGTAAATATATACCAATAATTTACATAATTTACATTAAATCGTTAATTTGTGATGGAATTATATGTATATTTGTGATATACGGTAATGTCTTTATATTTATTCATTTTTGTATTTTGATATTTAAATGTTTTATTTGATAATGGATTTTATAATTTAGTAATTTTCTCCCCTAAAATAGGATACGAGAACCTGTGTTGTCTCAGGTGTATTCAGGTGCGGGACACTAATTTCGGGACAAATTGTATATGCAGAGTCCCGCGTGAGAAACTCGAAGAGGGAAAATCGATTGTCGAGTGCATTCATTGCGGATGCAGAGGATGTTCCGGATGAACATTTTCAATGTTTATTCATAATTCTTGAAAAATAATCATTCAGTAAATGATTCTTATGAAAATGGTTTATTTTATTTTGTAATAATCAATATATTATCACAATTATTTTGATTCATTTGTAATTTGATATTTTTTCATGTTTCATAAGTGATGATACTGATGTGCGATTCGATGTAAAAGATTTATTTCAAAATAATACATGTAATTTATACCATTTCAATACTTAAGTATGATTTATACATTTATTTTATTAATCAAATTTCACGATTAACATAACTCTTGATGCGTCTAATACAATATACAGATATACCCTCAGATCGCGCGGTATTTAATTATTTTAATTGTTTCGACTGAAATTTTAAATCACTAATTTTTTGACGCTGCAACAATATGATTAATATGATAGATGATATTGGCACATGCGGCACATGCGATTGTATATGAAAGATATTTTCAAATAAATAAATTATTCGTGTAAAAACAAACCTTAAGCTTAATATATAATTTTGATATTTACCGAAATTAAAGATGAATTTAATGGCGCTCTTTCCTTATATCATTCTGATAATGTTATGGACGATTATCGGGGTGATCGCGATTATCACGTATGTCTTCTTTCGCGAACCCGACAATACTTTGGAACAAATCTATGATCAATGCTCATCGTACAGTGCCACGAATAATTACATAATAAAATTCACTTTTGGAAAGGCACAAAACAACTATGATCTGTACGGTTCGACCATCACCATCGATGTTAAGAACTGTCGCAATCGTACACTGACGCGGTTTGTGATTCCTCCCGAATGGATAATCGAAAAGAGTCAAATGATACCATCGAAGGATTATCCCGATGCGAGAGTCATTAAATTCCAATTGAATCGAAAGGCTCCACTTAATGATATCGGTTCCGTAAGAGTGTATCATGACTGTGCAATTGGAGAGTTGTATGTGATATCATTGGAAATTCAGGATCTTAAGACAACGGTCGTTAATTTGTCCGATATTAAAAGTTTCATTCACAGGATGAGCGGTACATTTAGAGATTCAAAGGAACAGGTATTTAATTCAGTATTAATCGGTATGAAAGAAATCGATGAGAATTTATTAAGACCATCGTCAGTCATAAGCAGCACCGAAATCGCCATATTCTTGTTTATGACCATTAATGCAGTTCTATTGTGTACATTGTTTGTAATTCCGTGTGAAAATATGTTTTGTCGTGATTTTAAGACAGCAGAGTCCACATCGGGACTGTTCTCGGGTCTCGCTGCGGGAGCAATAATGGCATTCGTAATCGCCATTTTAGTTTCACTTTTTCGTGGAGTCATTAAAAAGAAATACTCATTTAATAATGGCGTTGGAAATTGGGCATTAATACGAAAGGGATATTTAATTATAATCGTTGCATTAGGATTTGTTTGTGGCATATTAAGTACAATATATGCAAAGAAACGATTACGGGAAAATGAAATGAAATGGTGGGGTTTGGCAATTGGAATCGGGAATTTAACGCTATTCCTTCTGTGGCTGCCGATTTTGGGGATCATCGCATATCTCATCGGGTTCTTTACTGAATCAAAAGTTCATTTGGGATTAATGGTAACTGTTGACAGTCGATTTAACGCGAAACAGAGAATGGATTTGGGGATGAGAGTACCTAAAGTACCATCACTTGAAAGTACCGGTTCTGATTATTATCATACAATCGCTAACAAAGCTAATGTCAGATCAGTTTCGGAGTATCAAAAGCCACAATCGATACAAAAAAGTGAAAAATCAGGTAAACCATCGATGAAAGTGCTGTCAAAAGAAAGTACCGGATCTGAATATTATGCTCAACTTATGAAAAAGGAAAATGTCCGATCGATTTCCCAATACAAAGGAATTAAAAAGTAAATTTACAATACATTAATGTCTTTTTATATCGAAATTAATGTTTAAAAGTTTTGTTGAAAAAACTAAAGTTTAATATTTTTATGTATCATTTCATATATAAAGTTTTGAAAAATATATCTTTAACTGTAATTTGAATTTAAAACATTTTAAAATTTATATTTTATAATTTTTTATAAAATTAAATATAATTTTTATATTTTTGTAATAATTGTGTATATATATATATATATATATATTCTTACATTTTTATGACTCTCATGGAAACATTAAACGACTGTTCCCATTGAGATTTAATTGGATTAATTAAATTTTTAAGAGCGTCCGGTGATTTAACTTCCAAAACGAATTCCTTATCACCGAAATCACCGGAAGAATTTAATTTAATCGTAAATGTTTCAATATTAATATATATTGACTGTGATAAGTTAATGATAAGCTCTTCAACAATAACCTTCAAATGACAGTCATGATTTGCGTCGACATTGAATTGTGCGATACGAATGTATTGTTGAGAAATGACAATCGTTACCAAATCATATATCGATATATGAGTCATCTTAACATTTGTTTTATATTTTGCTCCGTTCAAAAATTGTATCTCAAGTAATTGATCATCATCTTCATTATACTTTCGGTTATCAAAAATAATTTCCCGATTATCGGTAAGAAATTTCGGTAAAAAATGGTTTTTCGAAAGTATTCCCCGAAAATACTCACAAAACTTCTCATTAATAAATTCATCGCCAATAATAATCAAATTCCAACATAATTCTGGTGCTTTACTTAAACTTTTTCTTTCGCCGGTCCTTTTGAAAATTGATTTTTGGAAGAATGACGCTGAACGTTTAGAACTTAAATTACTATCATCGGCATCACTATTATCCCATTCAAACCAAAATCCCTGATGTGTCAAAAAAGACGGTAAACAATGGATTTGCTTTAAATTGGAAAGACCCTTTGAAAATAAAAGTTTAATTTTATATGACGAATCTTCAGTGTCAATTTTTTGAATCTCATTCATTGAACAAATGTAAATTCTTTTATTTGATAATACGAGTAAAGATGACTCAAATTCATAAAACGGTTCTATAATTGTCTTACACTGAATCGTTCCCTCAATAATTTCATCATCACTCGAGACTCCGCTTAATATATTCAATTCAAAATGTAATTTAACTCTATGATCGATATTCGTAAAATACGAATTCGTAATTATAGTAGACTTTGAATTGAGCTCATCCCATGGATTTAATTCATTAATCCAATTATGATTATCGTGAAAATCAAACGGTTGTGGCATATGACTCAACACAGTGATATCACTCCCGCTCCGTCGTCTCTGTTCATCACAAGCGACAGCGACGGACGCATCATCGATATTTTGCATTATCGAATCACTGCCACAATTGGGACATTGAGTTATATGAACATTACTAACTTTTTTGGAACCGCATTTTAGGCATTCATATGCAATTTGCTCTAAATTTTCCATCCGTTTCTGGTTAATTAAAAATGGTAATACATAATCTTTAAACTTTTGGCACGTCTCTTGACTGTCAAATTTATATATCCGTTCGCGTTTTGTCTTAACCCGAGAATTAAACAACAATTTAATGGAATCATTCGTAATAATTTCGACATTTAAAAGTATTTTTAAGTCATGTGATGCTAAAACTTTTCCCGTTAATCGTTCCTTTTCATAAATCATACCGTCATATTCACGAACATATAGAAAAATGGTTTCACTTGAGTCGGGACATTCGACAATATATATATTTTCAGGGTTTTCGAGTTCGTCCTTAGACCACTCAATTTCTTCCTGTGGAAGCACTTCAATATCATCATCATAATTCACGGTAATATTTAGATTATCTTTCGATTCATCAATGGCCGCACATTCAGGTTTTGGTGTAGATTCAGCAGCAGGTGGTGATATGTTAAGTGCGGCAAAATTAATTTCATCATTACCGGGAGATGATGGATATAGTAAATAACGGAAATTTACATCAGTGCCGGAATATGAACTCCCATCATATGGATACAACAAATGATCATACCCCTTCTTTCGTTGTATCACCATTGGAGTTACACTTTGAGTTTCATCCTTAACTATTGTTGTATTATTTGATGCAATTACATTATCATTTTCCTCATCATTTTGATCTTTAATCACCGCAATTCGCGGCTTTTTTCGTTTCGCACCGATCTTAACATTGATATTTTCGTGATCGTCTTTTGCATCGAACGATAACATAATACTCTCCTCTGCTTTTTCAATTTGACCATCGGCATCCGATAAATTATCACATTCCTTTTCACTGGAAATAACGTTTTGATTAATCTTCGGATCTCCGATACTCTGTAAATTGTTTCCATCGAATGTCAATTGAGATCCGTTCAAATGTGTCAATTGTGGTAAATTATGTTTAACTCTATTAATAAGATTCTTATCACAACAGAAGGGATTTCCGTCGATCCAAAGCATTTTCAGAGATTTACAGTGCATTAATGATAATATAAAGGATTTACCATTAATGATACAGTTAAATGCGATATCAAATTCTTGGAGAGCATTGAACTGTTCGATGCCCGATATCGATTCAATGACATTACTTCTCAAATAGAGACAGACCAATGATTTGCACGTCTTTAGACTCAATTGCGGTATTACGGTTAACGCATTATAACTTAAATTTAACCGTTTAAATGAACAATTTGAGGATTTTTCAGTGTTAAATGACTCTAATCGATTCCACGAAAGGTCTAATGTTAAGAGTGACGATGGAATTATTGAAGTATTTACAAATGATATATTATTCTGCATCAATTTGAGTATCGTTAGTGATGTCCGAACACCGAAAATATCCCAAAATTCTTCATTTAAATGTGAGTTTTTAATTGATTTTACGCATATCAATGTCCGTATCGAATGTCTTAACCGATCCAAACCCTCAATTCTATTAAAAGGCACGTGAATCAATTCGAGTAAAACGCACTCACGAAATAATCCAAATTTATACGTATCGTTTCGTACATTCGATTCTCCGATTATCTTAACTGACGGTGCACATTGACATATGCTTTTTAAATAATTCAATTGTCGATTATC